>LGRX02035338.1:55163-88559 GCA_001247695.2 Cymbomonas tetramitiformis
GTCCTCAACACGATAGGTGTTCCCCGTGGCAAGATTAAACCTCTCCTTAAAAACTTTCAAGAATCTGTAGGCAACACACCAGAAATAGGCGAGACGTGTTTCTGTTAAACACCTCCACCACCTTGAACACTGACCCGCATACAGTTGACATCCTGGGCAATGAGACCATGACAGAAACAGAAGCTGTGCAAAAAACAAACGACTTTCTTCAAACCCTCCTGCAATAATTTTCAAAAGTCTTGCAATAAAAGATGGCTCTCTGTCCTTTAGGGGAGGGGCCCTCCCCCCCTCTCCCCTCCCCCACCACCCCCCCCTCTCCTCCGCCCACCCTGACCTCCTTCCTCATCGTCTCCAAATACCCCCTTAATTCTTCGACTTCCCTCCCCACCGCCTAGTTTCAGCCACCCCTCCACTCACCCGGCCATGGCTGCTTCTCCATCTTCTAGAGTTTTTTGCTTAGCACCTAGCTTTTTCTCTAGATGTCACCCTGCTGAAAAGTGGGTTGAGCCCCTTTGTGGGCGCGCTATAGTAGAGGGAGTAGCCCCTAGTGTTTTCACTAGCCTGCTTTGCAGGGTTACCGCACTCTCAGGACTTTGTCCCCTTTGCTAGCGTAAATGTTTTATTATTATTATTAGACGGGAGGGTCCAAAGCACCGCGCCTTCATTTTTAACAGTGGCAATTTTCCGAATCCGACAGTCCATGTACGATTCCAGATACTCTCACAAGTCAGAGCCTCCGGACGCGGCGATTTTCTCCCGGTTTATCGATTTTTTTATTTTCTGTGGTAGTCCGGAGGGTTACGAGCTGCTTTCCATTGCTTTCTGTCGAGAATCGCGCGATCGGCCGCGCAGCGGCCGAAGCTCGTAACCTCTGGCTTGCGAGAGTTCAGAGTTGGGAGTAGATTCCAGAGATCAAAATACGATGCATTCCTTTGTCGCTCCCCAGGAATCTCTTCGGACCTTCCGATGTTCTCGATCTAAAAGTATTGGACGGTTCAACTTTAGTTGGGCACCCCTAGCGTATAAGCGTACTGTAAGTTCCTCGCGTAAGAATGTGATGAAACTTGAACGATCAAGATGACGTGACGAGAGCGGGGACGTGGAGAGCCTAGACAGTCTCAGAGTGAGACGAAAGCGAAAGGTTGCTGTCCGTTTGTGGTTTGTGTGTGAGAATTACTATTAGAAAGACGCGCTCATCATTTCGCAGCTATAACAAAAAGTGGCATCATCATTGAGATCGTGCGCATGTGCCGAATTGGATAGTTCTACTTTTACCACCGACTCCGAGTCTTTGTCACAGCATTATCTTCCAATAAGCCTTGTGAAATTTATTCCCAAGTTGAACCATCGCATGGTGTGGAGTTGTACATAAAAGTGCAAGCGCGTGCTTCACAGATAAACTGTTGTACCTGAATAATGAGCTCAGCTGTGAAAGAAGCGGTTAGATCTGTGGGCAGGATATCTCGATTAAATAAGCAAGCACTCACTTTAACCGAAGCTGCAGCAGATCGTGTCAAGGCCCTTCTGGCAAATAAAAAGGAAGAGTATATCCGCCTCGGCGTACGTAAACGTGGTTGCAACGGCCTATCGTACACGATGAATTACGCTGGTAATCTCAATTAAATTCTACGCCGCATGTGTTATTTTGGCGTGTAAACCTTTTCGGGTATGTTCAGTTGAATCGTGTGGTTAAACGAACTTGGGTGCTAACGTCTCAGAGCTGCCTGCGAAGTTCGATGAAGTTGTAGAGCAACACGGTGCTCGAGTGCTAATTGACCCTGGAGTGCTGATGCACGTCGTTGGAACCACTATGGATTTTCACACTGACAGGTTAAGGTGCGTATTTGCTTCTGTAACTTCTGGGTTAAGTACCTTAAACCCTAAACACATATGGCCTCCCTCCTTCCCCCTTGCGTGACCCCAGTGTGTATTGTGCAGCCCGATACTTCTATACAGTCTTTCATCTTTTTTCTAGTTATCCCCCTGGATTATGACTTGTTTCCAGTGCTGTTTTATGTACTCTTTACAAGTACAGTCCTCGAAATGTTTTTTCTCTGGGTGCTTGTTGTTGGCCCGCCGAGCGAATAAATGTTTGAGGCATCGGGTTTTCTCTGTTGCAGATCCGAATTCGTTTTCATCAACCCCAACGCTAAGGGGTCATGTGGCTGTGGGGAGTCCTTCAACGTTTAAGCGCACGTTCCACGCCTCGTTTTCGCAGTTCACCATGTTTACATTCGCTTGCGACTCTGTGGTCCACTATTTTCGTCTCTAGCAAGTTGTCAGTTTTGGGTAATGGAAACGACGCTGCACGCACATCTTGGTATAGGCTTGACTTAGGTCCGTTAAGTATTTTGCACCCTCACACTTGGATCTGCCAATTTCAACGAAGTTTGGCGCGTCCCTAGTTAATACCTTTAATTCAAGTTTCGCGATTTATCCCGAAGATATGTGGTGTCTTATTGCGGCCTTGAGGAAAGAATTCCGCCCGACTATCTGAAATATCCGATGCCTGCTCAGAGTACAGTACGCTTGTAGTTTCATACTGCAGCTTGAAACCCCGAAAGCGCACTTGCTCTCTCTGACTTTCACCGCCGCGCTTAACCCGGAAAACGCACTTGAATTCCCTGACTTTCACCGTCGCGCCAAGCATTACAAACGTAAGGTTCACATAAGGTTTCCTAGTCAAGTGTACGTTTTCCTGTTTTCAATTTTGTTCAGGCGCGTGGTTAGCTCGGGGCTCGCGCGGACTCCCCTTCGCGCGCGCACTTCAAGCGCCCTCTCGGTTTGAGCCAGGTCCCGACCAAAGAGTGCACGTGTTTCCGTATCCAGGTCCTGGGTCTCACGAACTTGATAAGGGGTTGGTAATTTTGCGCTTTCCCCCAACAACAGGCTGGGGATATGTTTTCTTCCAGAATTTCGTCTCGCCGATTTTCACCATTTTAGTGTTCAATAAACTTGGCTTCCACTCTCGTAGCCTTTGGAGTCGCCTACAATGTCAGGAAGATCTTCTGTTACCTGCTGGTTTCAACGACGTACCGAGTACCTGCTGCAGTGTCTTTGTGCTCGGTTTACAATTCTCAACGGAAAGGCGAAAACATCAGAACAATGCCGAGTAAAGGAGTTTCGCTAGTATCTGCAGCAAGCAGAAATGACTTTTTGTGTTTTGAACCTGAAGGAAAATAAAAAATAGGTGATGTGCAACCCATTGAAAATGAATTCACTGGCAGTGCGGCAAGTGAGGCTTGTACTCTCATGGAACCCTCGTGCACAAAGTGTGTCCAGTCCACTTTCTGACTGTGCCGGCGACCATTCCAGGGCCCAAAACGATATCTGACCGAAAGGGCATCGAGATAAGATATGCATAGGAGATGGAGGTAGCACTGAGACACAAATGCAGGTGTAAGTGTAGTACATTCAGGTAGCACTCCTGAAATGGTTGGTTATGGACTGACAAGATGCGATATGAGTGAACTTTAGATAGTCACCAGAACCGAAGATAAATTTGCCAGAGAAATGAGGTGATAGATCCATAGCAGGTAACGTGTGTGTGCCGGGTGTGTGGGGAGCATTTCGATGCCCACATATATGTCATCTTTTCCCATCAGATGTCTGTGCCCGCGGTAGTTGACCTTAAACCTGGGACTAGGGGAACCCTTTGTGGAGCGTGCGCGGCAGCTGGTTTACCCTCTGACTTACTTGACTTTTGCCTTGCCTGGGCTAGAGGGCCAACATTGAATAAAATTTTCATAATAGTGGACCTACAGTGGAAATTTGGACTGCCAAAACACAAAGCACTCTACTGCATGTACTTGATCATTTCACTCGACTCTTCGCTCTTCGGAAGACAACCTCATCACTTGTCCAGTTAGAGGGGTGGTGTGCGGTGACCATCAGTGTAGCCTAAACATTGTTTATCTGCCTTACATTCGGAAAGGCGGGTTGCGGAGTCCACATCGGACTCCTTCAGTAGTTTTCTCACAGACATCAATCTTGTGGTCACTGGTGTACTCATAGCATAGAGATGCCAACGTGTAGGCGTGCGCGGCAGTGCCCAGGAGACCAGTGAATGTGTAAGAGGTAAAAGCAGGAGATAATGCGAGATACGGCATACCACAGGTAAGGTATAATTATCGGGGTGGTAGAATAACATGATAACATACCACTGTGAAGCTGTAAACGGGGTTATCGCGGCTTTATGCTTCCGAGCCTTCATCGCCCAGTACTGTACGGTGTACTGATTCGTACAGACTAACGGGGTGTGACATCAGTTACGTTGTCACATTCCGCACCTTACTGTTCTGCACTAGTTACGGAGTAGGAACCGTCAGGGGGGGGGGTTGCCAGGGGACGGTGGCTATTTTAAGCCGTTCGATTGGCATATTGTATTTCTATCCAATGGGGCAGCTCAATGGAAATGGGCACCGAAAGGGACCCCAGAACCATTGACTGCGTACTTTGGAGAGCGAGAGCACAGGACCGCTTATAGCCGGCAGCATATCATCCGTCGTCATGCCTTTTGGAGCGCTACGCCGCTGGGAGCGCTCGAGGGGCGGTAGCTGGTTTCTGGAAGACGCCACTCGAGCGAAGGAGCCAGTAGCGCCATTTTAATTACCCATCAGTAATGCGCGCTGGAAGTATGAGATTGAGTCTGACGAGTATCGCGGAATTCCATACACTGGTCGCAAGAAGAAATCGACGCCTACGAACAGTGACGATTCGGGTGCAGGGGCTGTGGCTTGGAGTAAAGAGAAGCTGCCAGATTCTGATGACGATGATGACGCGGGTGCTACTGACAGTAAGCCTGACATTGATACTGCCAGTCCGAAGTGGGAGTATGATACGCCTGGTGAATATGACACCGAGGATGACGTCAGCGAGTTCGATGACTTGGTAGCTGACGATGCTGAAGAACAGGCTGAAGCTCGAAGGTTGAAGAGACAGGGACTGCAGTTGATCATGGATGATAAGGGTGAACTTCCCCGGGTGCCAAAGGGCACATCTCCGACATCACCCGTTCAGCCAGAGGATCCACCTATCCCCGAGCCGAAGCCTGATGACATATCTGGTTGTGCTCCACCCCCAGTGGTGAAGACCAAATCTAAGCTAAAGAGTCAACTTGTCATGGAATATGCCAAGACTGTTAATGCTATTACAATGGTTGACAGTGATGACGAATCTGAGTTGCCCCCTCGGGGGAAGAGGGCCAGTGTCAAGGTTGATATACAACCTTTCAGACTATGCGGCTGCTATTGAACTGTAGCAACGCGCAACAATATTTGGTGGGGTATGAGTGCAGTCTCTGGTGTCCAGAAGTATCTGCTTGAGCGCAATGCTCCTCATCATATACCAATGCCCTCACGCTTCATAAGCGTCGTACCACCATCGGGTTGTGAACCCGAGGGCATTGGGTGAACTAACAGTATCGGCTGGTCGAATTAGCCTGTTGATACCCGCATGTTGTTCAGTTCATGCTTGAAGCGAAGACGCGTCCTCTCAGAACAGTTTGTTCTTCAAGAACTTGTCTTGCCTCGCCATCGAGATGCCGTACCCGGCCTCTCGATGACAGATGTCACTCATGGTGAGTGGATGACAGATATTATGATTGTACATGTCATAGTCGACCGTACTGACAATACTCGACGACTGTATGTCATTATAACATATGACATGACATGACATGGTATGACATGTATGACATGTATGACACATATGTCATCGGTCATATCCCTGACAGATCTCCCCTCTTAGAAGAGTTGTGACCTCACAATATAGGGTGCATACCTTTGTATATGTCTTTGATGTCTTTGTTGTTGAGCTGGTACCAGTCTTCTTACACCGATGAGGCGTCCCTCAAGGTGTTTTTAGGATATTGGGGGGAACTGAGTCCACTTTAAACCCTCACCTTAGGCATTTAGCCTTACAGTTCTTAGGATGTAGCCCCCATGAATTGCGTATCGTATTTCAGAGTGACGTTTCAAGGTATCTTCCGAGGTTTACGTTACGGATAGATATAGCGCTGCCGTTCGTATCGTATTTCAGAGTGCCGTTTTTACGGCTTTATATAATGCATCCACCTCTTCCTCCCTTCAGAGAGCTTACTCCCCCGAAGTTCACAGGAATACTATGGAGGGTCCCTTTTTGGGGCTTGGTTTAATGCAAACGGAGTGGGCCCTGCTTAACGAGATATCGGAGGGTCTCTATGAGTCCACTTTAAATCCTCACCCGATCGCCCCATTGCTCCTTTTATTTTTCGGTCCGGTACGCGCGCACCGACGAACATTTCATAGATTGGATTCGACAACGTACTAATGTGAAATTCGTTTTAGTTATGTATGCCAATCATAACTCAGGATCACAACTCCGTCCACCTCAGTATCCGGTAGCTGCGGATTACTGGCCATAAGATCCGAATGACAAACCACGGTCTGGCAAAGGTAGCATAGCAGTTTTTATTTATCCACAGATATGGTACCCGCATGCATGCGTATCTGTGCAAGGGTATGATTTGTACAAGGCTCACTACACCTCAGCAAGGAAGGATCAATTCCCGCTCCTGTCATATCAATTTGATGCAGGGTAAAAATGTTAGGGATGTAAACCTGCAGTTCTCGGGATGCAGCCCTGCAGTTTTGGGGATGCAGCCCTGCAGTTCTTGGGATGCAGCCCTGATTATTATTCGGTCGGCAATCATTGGCCAAAGTCATCGGCTATCAGCTTATTGACTCAGAAGCCACAATGTTATAGAAGCTACGACCTATCGTGACCATATGCGGCAGTTATGCCTTCAGCATACGTAGACAATATGATTATGTGGAACTTATAATCCCACTTAAGTTGCATCATGTTAAATTTATCCAGGTGTTAACAACTGTTCAGGGTTTGATAAGGGGTTGACGCCCCACAGGCCAAAGGTCATTCATTGTCTCGTAAGGCTCGCTTCAAGTGTGCGGCTTTGAGGATCAGCGTCCCGGCGAGGCACAGGCATGATGCTTCCTTGATTATAATGGAGCTGGAAATGAGAATGCTCAAGATATCCGAAGACAGGAAGGCTTTTTGTTGGCCAGAGTTGCTGTCTAGATGTTTAACCTCTATGGGATTGCATTCGGATACAAACTGTGCAACAATGCATGTGATTTATGCATTGGTGTATGACTTTGATGAATTGTCTCTTGTCATGAACCTGGAAGGAATGACGGGCAAATAGCTAGAGCGGCGGATCTCACTCACTCGGCTTTGCTGTTATGGAATTCGATGCCTGAATGGCACAAATGGCAATCCTTGGCTCAGATGCTTTCCTTCAGACACTGGCAACAACTTGTGCGCCAGCTTCTCTAGATTTGGGGGAAAACCATGGATCAACAATTCATCAATCAAAACACATGTTACCAAGGCTGATTCAACGAATCCTTCAACTCTTGAAATTCAACAATCAGCATCTCAGGCTGTTGACGTCAAAGTAATGGTCGTAAGCTTACAATATAGCTTATTCACATTTAAAAAACCATCGTTCTCCTATGTCAGTGCCCTTCATATAATATGATAGAGCCGGAGAAATATGCATCTATGATTTCTTCATAATGAACTTCATGTGTCAGTAAGACAAATAAAGACTTCATTTGATGCTTCAATCGGCATGATGTACCGTGTCATCAAACTTTATGACTGCTATACACAGATGCTGGAACTTTTCATAAGATTTTTAATCTTCCAAGCAAAATCACAATGATGTAAAATCAAAAATGATGTAAATCAATTTGTGGCAGCTGTATGAAGAATGAATGAATCTATACTCTTTCCTCCCCCTTTAAAAAGAGGTGCATCAAACCAATCAGATGGTGATGGAGAATGCCATTCAATTATTATGTTATGTGAAAAATGGTTTGATAGAAAATCAGACTGAGATTACTCATCGAATCACGTGCTTTCGAGGTAACAATGTCAACATGAACACCGATTCTCTCTACGTCATACCGGCAACATGCCTGACGCTTTTGAATGTGGCAAATGCCAGATGATGTCAAATGTCAATTCACTATGATTCAATATGCAGTTTTTGGGTTGCAGCCCACATACATTGTTGGTTCAGGATCACAATAGAGTGCCGCCTAGCTTTAGACAATGTTTCTGGATAATGATTGTCATAATGAACAACGAAACTAGTGATGGTACCGAAGCTCACTTTGGTATGGAAGCTAATAGAGAGTCAATCAAGAATATGAATATCATTTCTCTACTGTCGTAAAAGGCTCACAGATTTAGTGTCTGTAATGACAACAACTTACTACGAGCTGTATTTCCGTACTTGATGAATGGCTGGTATGTCATTTCATTGTGACTAGAACATGGCATCGCCTAGTGATATGTGTATATATGAATCTTATTCAGTACATGATCACTTATCTCAATGGTACCCATTTTATTTTTGGGCATACACTATTCAGAATGAACTGTGCTTGGAAACCATCTGTAGATTGCGGGTTCGATTTCCCGCCATGGCTTTTCCCAAGTTTCGTGGCCTAATGGACAAGGCGACAAATTTCTAAACATTCCAGAATGAGCTTTCAAAGAGTTATAATTCCTCAATGAGGCATGTGTGTCTTATGTGCCAAAATGATATGAAATCACAAGTATGATGTCAATCTATATGTGGATGGTTTATACCATTTTATGCTATTCCACAAATAAGTAGTGATGTCAGAATAAAACTTTGGACAATTACAACTCAGTACAAACCCGAGTGCATTCAAGTCCACTTGTATGCTCAGAATCTGAATCTAATGTACTTTCTATATGCACAGGATAGAATATATTTTCTGTGTGATTCTGGATTCAGGAATTAGAGTCAATGAAAAATAGGATGAAACCTTTATGGTAAACGCTATTGGGCACGAAGTGGGAACTGATTCCGCGCGATCGAGATGCCATCAGACCTGAGACAGGTCGTCATCGTCATTTCGCCGGATCCGAGGTGCCACCGCTGCGAGGTGCACATGGCAAAGCTGCGAACGGAAGGTCAAAGGGAAGTGCAAGATAATTCATATGAAATATTCCATGGAATACATGTGAATATCCCGCACAAACGGGAAGCGCTCGGCTGTTTTGTAATTTTAGAGTGCACCCAAAATACAAAACGCATCTTTGAACTCGGAAGTTTCAAAGATGCTTGCCGGTCGCGTGCAGCAGTAAAAGGCAAGGCAAATGGTTTAGGATATAGAAGAAGTAGGAATAGTTTTCAGAAGCACTAGAATACTTTCCATATGCTTCTGAAAACTATTCCTACTGCCGCTAAATCTTAAACCCTTTGCCTTTCCATTTGCCTTTGACCTTCCGTTCGCAGCTTTACCATGTGCACCTCGGAGCGGTGGCACCTCGGATCCGGCGAAATGACGATGACGACCTGTCTCAGGTCTGATGACATCTCGATCGCGCGGAATCAGTTCCCACTTCGTGCCCAATAACGTTTACCACCTTTATTCCCTTAGGTGCAATACCTTATCTTAAGGAATAGTCATTTTCAATACAAGTTTCAATCGATTTTCTCAAACTTTTTCACCTTTATGATGATCAGACTGGTCAATTTTACAGCATAACCCACTTCCCTTTGCTGAAGGAGATGACTCCCTTTTTAGGGTCATAGGGCGATATGTATATATTGGCTGTTTTCATATGACACATGGAATGCATGAGTGGGTCGGCAACTTTGGAGAATTTCGGGATAAATCTCTTGAATTGGCCGACTATGCCCAAGAATGACCGAAGGTTAGACTTGCCATTTTTAGCCATGTGGCATAGAGGCTGCTTGCCAACAGTTGGGCCATAGGTTGGATAGCTATGTTAGCTATGTTGGAGGCTGAATAGCCATGATTGCACGGACTCTGTCTTCCATGATGGATAGACCTCTGAGATATGGTGTCTGATAAATCAATACATCTGACAACAACTCAACCTTAGAAGGTCGGGTGAAGAGCTGATGATCTTTGCTGCACTGCATTTTTTTGATGTGCACTACTGAAATGCCTCGTGATATAATAATCTCACAGAATAGGCATTGTTCAATGGCGGTATGATCAGATATGTAATGATCAATGAAGACAAGATGACCGGTATGGCTTATTCAGCAGGCATGACTACCTCAAAGAGATGCCAATACATTTCAAGACATAAGGGCAATAGACTTATTATGTAGCCTTCAAAGGCAGCTAGCATTTATGCTGCATTGGTCAGCTCGGTGGCTTTGACCTATCTAGGTGTTGTACTCAGGCCGTAGCCTGCATATTGCATTGAGTACTCTTGACACCTTTAATGATCCAATCAGATGATATGTATGAAATATCAAGAATGGTTGCCCTTTTTCCGTGATCATCGGTGGCAGAGGCTATAGTGCTTGCACCGAATCAATATACAATTCTAGTCTGGATACATGCTAGACCAGATGTATACAAATGTCTAGGTCTTCAAAATCAAGCTCATATGTACGTCATGGCTGATGACCTTAGAAATGTTCGATACATATGTGTGTCAACTTCATGGAGTTTTGCATGGTTTGACTGCATATAGTCACGATTACCAAAACAACAAGGATGATGCAACTTACTTGTTTATTATTTGTCTTTATTATTTATTTGGGTTTTAGTTGTATTTTTTTAGCTTATCATCTTCCCCCCTCAAGGAAGTGTAAATTGCTAGGCGGTTGTCAGGCGCCGTTTAAATACAACAGAGGTCCGACCTCATATGTGATGACGTGGTAGCTTACGATGAAGCTGGACAGCAGTTCTCGGGATGCAGCCCATTGCACCGAAGGTGCATCGCAGTTTTTGGGATGCAGCCCGAATTCACGTCATCATCGTGGGTCATATAGTGCCCATGTATGTGCTGTACAAAATACAACACTACCCTCCAGCGGCGAAGTGGTTTGTTATTACCATCATCGTATGCTGTGGGATATCAAATATATAATCAGAGAGTATGGTAATATGTGTACCATGTTATCAATATCGGAGGGACGGTGTCTTCTTCAAACTCCTCATGACTATATATATAATGGTGTTGTACTGATGTCAACACCTTCTCTCTGAGTGATTTATTGATTTCAGATGTGATGTTGTGGCAGTCAACCTTGTCCGCTCGTACCGGGGGTTGTATGAAATGTGTCCAAGTCATCGGCACGAGACAGTCATATTGTGTCCATGCATACGCGATCTTAGCGCAGGTCACAATACAGTGCCCGAGCATACGCGATTTTAGCGTAGGTCACATTGTGCCTCAATTTATTACATCTGAGGAAATCTATCACTCATGTTTATGAGTTTAGACAACATTGTACTGATTGCAACGCTTTTTCTGATGATTTATATATCACAGATTATACCAAATGTGGTGATCAGTCCAGTGCAAAATTTTGTCACCGGAATGTACAGGGATTGTGAATGATTGCAATCCAGCCGGAGGAATAATCTCAGCAGCTGTTCTGTACTAATGAATTCATCGGAGTTATACTCATTTCGACGATTCGAAACCCATGTCATTTGTAGTGATGACAACTCATATGAATATATAGGGGTTTCCTCAGAATGCTTTTATGTGATGTCAACATATTATGAACAATTCACTTGCATCCTAGGACGAAGGAGTTACGCCTGGAAGGTTTTGCATGGTGGTCACCCAACAGTTATCAGCTGTTATTCGGGTGCCACATTCTGCCTTCAGTACTGGGACTATATCAACCAGTCCTACAGCGATGCACCTGTCCTTCCCACTCTTATGTACGGCTATAGTGCCAAAGTGTATCAGGTGGGATATATATATATATATTATAACTATCATCTTCTGATCCAATGATGTGATATTAAGCATGGTATCAGGTTATGTGTTATATATATAGTTCAGCATTCCGAACTTTCTCGAGGATGTAGTTGCTGAGCAATAGTCAACTTATAGTGATTGGGATATAGTTTCCCATCCGAGTTTACACTTATTAGTGACGGTGGGTTTAACGTTGTACAGATTTCAACGTTACTTGTGGATGCAGTGGTTTTATCAAAAGCAATCCATCAGAAATCACCATATCGGAATATAAAATGGATGTGTGTGTGTGATATATATATATATATATATATGTATGTATGTATATTGTACATGTATTATATTTGTACATTGATATAATGAGGTGACGTATATATATGGTTCCACCTTCTTCCCCCCTCAAGGAAGTGTGAATTCCATAGGCAGTTGTCAATAAGTGCCTATTACCTCATTAAGCAGCATGCAATCCTCATAGGAAGCAGCTGTACAGTTATTGGGTTACTGCCCTACAGTTATTGGGTTGTTGCCCGATATATTGGTCATGAATGTGCTGATTTCAGCATGACCAAAATGCCAAATATAGTGTGGTTCACCAGTATTTAATGGCATTTTAGGGTGTTTCGGGTTACTGTGACCCTCATCACCTACAGTGACCTTAGGGTGTTACATTGTATCAGTAACACCTAATTATATCAAATTTAAGCAGTATGAACATTTCCTGAAGGAATTAAGCAAAACTGCATTCAGCATGTCACTGTTTACTAGGTGGTATTTGAGAGGTACGTTACACCCCCTAGTTTTTGCACGTGATTTGTAGGGTGTTTTAGGGTGTTACAAGTGCTCACAAATTTTGGCATATATTGTTGATAGGTAAAAAATTGGATCAGCAATTGGACCCGAATTTTCATTTTGTAATCTTACGTGTGAGATTTTTACCCATTTTCGCCAGTTTTTTACTTATAAGTCAGTGTGTGTGTGAGCACTAGGTGTATACTACAATGTATACAGCTGTTACACCTCTGTAATATATCTCACCTGAATACATGAAATGGAATTTGACATTTTTCATGTTGGTATGTGAAGATATATGTATGGTCAATATTTGGTACATTGGGTTTTACTGATTGAAACCCATGATAAATAGACCAAACCCTAATGTGAATATATAGGTGTATCAACTTTAAGTGCAGTCACTTAAGTGATAACTTGTCAGTAACCTATCATCTACTTGGGCATATGGCGGTGCACTGAAAGAGTATCAAAGTGATATCTTCAGATTCCAAGGAAATTAGAACAAAGCTTGATTAATGAATCAGAGCGGTGTTTGTAATAACCTCTATCAGCTGTCAATATGATTACTGATCTGAGAGAGTTACATGCATTTAAACTGATCAGAACTGTATCAATTGTCAGAATGCAATGTAGAAGTTGGTGTTGCTCCAGCGATAGTAAAGGTATGGACAGTGTTCAGCAGTTACCAGCTGCATTATGAACACTGTATACTGCCTTCGGGTCTGGAGATATTCTCCATCCAGCCCTACAGCATGTGGTTTTATCCTGTTTACCATAACTATCGCCATCACTGACATCCAACACGCACATGTGTTTGTTGGATGGTATCTACATTATCATACACGTGGTTGATATTATAGTTGATCATTTCACTTACTGAATCAGTGAATGTCAATATAGTGTCAGTGATTGTGCATTGTGCAGGTACTTGCTGATTTAGTACACTTAAGCAAATTGATGGTGATTTATCATACAAGATAATCTGTATACCACTGGACAGCATGTGGCTAGTATGATGCATATCAATTTGGTTAGTAAGTTGTAATCCTGCATATCTCATCATGATGAATGATGAGTTGATTGATATATTTCACAAGTGGCTCCGGTGAGTATTCCATCTTTGATCAACAGTAGAACAGTTATCCATCCCAAATCCTACGTCAGGAATAACTGAGCTAATTACTGTCTTTATGATCAAGATTGGCACCTTATACCAAGTGGATTCATTTATAGTCTATACTTGCACAGCAGGTATGCTATATGGTATATTGATGCAACATCTAGTAGGTGTGTAAGATGTGCATATTTACAGTGTAGCATAGTTGTATTGCTTGATCAACCCCCGGTTCCATAGGGTACAAACCTATGGTCGGTTAGGCGCGGACAGACAGTCACCAAATCGATCAACGGAACTACATGGTGATTTCAAGATAAGTCCTTACTTTTTAATCTTGCAATACTGCCATGATACACTGTCAATATATGCATATGTATGCCAACTGTTATCGTGATCAAGTTGGATATGCATATGTGTGCATGTATGCCAAGCATTTGTGACCAGACTGATTATTATAACAGTATGGATGGTGCACAAGTTACAGTATAATGGCAAGTTGTAGTGTGTGATAATAATGATGACTTGTGGTTAGTGGTATAAGTGTATTAACTTATCACTCACTGTCAGCATGTATTGTAACAGTGGAATTGTGTTGCATGGTGTATATTATATTAAGTGTGTGAAATGATGATGACAGTGCACACTATGCTGGAAACAGCCGAACAGGCAGTGGGGACCCGCTGCCGACGGTGAAACAACGGATCACTAAACTCGGATATGCAAACGATATATACCCGAGATGAGTGACACAGGCTGACCACCGAAGATGACATACAGGAATGACACTAGACTGTACGAACTAGTCGTAGTGTCAATTCCAGCACACCACCTCATTTGAGGTGGACCAGCTAGTGACACTCACCACCCTAGCTACTAGAGTTTACAGAGAATGTAAAGAGATGTCAACTCTAGTCAGCTAGCAAAGTCACAGGTGGCATGATGAAAGTCAGGCTAGCATAACAAATACTTGCTAAGCCTAGGAAATTGCTAGGACCAATTCCGGTCGGCTAAAATTAATGCTCTGCCAGCTAGTGGTGGGCGCTCTGACAAATCTCGCCTGTCTGCATGTGATGGAGAATGCTAAAAGAAATTCCGCCTGTCGGTTTAGCTTTAATTCTTCTGCGAACTGTAAAGGTCTCCTGCCATAAAAAATGTTCGTCTTAATTGATAAAGTTGCCCGCTAGTGGTGAGAATTACAGCAACATTCTTCTGCCCAAAACTACAGCAAGTGGTGGAGATTGATAACGTGAGCACCGCCTGTCTGTTTAGAAAACTAATAGTAGCCATCACGAGAATCAAAGTCAGCATCTTCCCCATAGTAAGATTCTTCATCATAAAAACCAGCACCACCAGTTTCGTCGGAATCGTGGGCTCCTGCCTCCCAGGCAGCCCACTCTTCTGCGGTGTACTCGATCGCATCGTCCGCAGTAGGTTCATCTTCAAAAGAAACTGCGTCAACATTGAACTCGTGTTGTGGTAAAAATTCCTCCCCAAGTGGGGGCTCTAAAACACCACCGTAAGATTCTCCCTGAAAACCTGTGTCCAGAGAATAATCCCGTTCCAATCGATCGGACGAAAAATGCGGAGCGGCCAAGTGGCCATCTTGCTCCTCTTCCTCCTCACAACTGCCGCTGGAATCATCGAAATACCCAAGTGGGTACTCCGATTCATCCTCATCCTCACTAGGTAAATACTCCTCATAACTTCGAACAACCCCAGAGCCCATATAGGGAGGTACAATGGGAGGTGCATGGACATAGTGAACTTCCGCGCGGACAGGAGGGGCCTGCCGCACGGCGTCGCTCGCCCTAGTGGCACTAGGGGAGGGTCTAGTGGTGGAAATCTGAGTTGAAACTGATTGGGACGCCAAAATCGCCGGCGCATCGCCCACTCCTACTTCGCAAAATCTTCCGTTCGAAATTCCAGAACCAGCGGTCTCGGCCGAGATACCACCAACTTGTGGCTCACTAGCCACCAAGATGTTCAATACTATCGGAATATTCTCGTACGATACTGCCGAAATCTGAGCCGCCTCACGGAAATGCGAAATAGCTAAATGCATGGAAGTGCACAAAGAGATGAGCTGTGATCTTTTGAGAGTTGGCACTCTCGGACGCAAATCCAGAGTCAACCGATGCCAAAAGAGCTAGGAGCTCTTCACTCGAAGAAATCTGCTGCGAATCCATCAAAGAAACCGAGATCCAATAATGAAATAACGGAACAAAAATCGTAGGAGGCCACCCCGTCGTAATCACCCAAAGCCGTAAGCAGCCGCCTCCAGAAAATACGTAGAATACGCTCTAAAGCGTCCCACAAGGCGCGGAGACGCTCAACCGAAAGATAGGGCGGAAATGAAATAAAATTCTACGCCAAAATTCAGTTCACGCGAACGTGAGAGGGACCATAAGCTGCTAGAAACAGCTGAACAGGCAGTGGGGACCCGCTGCCGACGGTGAAACAACGGATCACTAAACTCGGATATACAAACGATATATACCCGAGATGAGTGTCACTAGCTGGTCCACCTCAGATGAGGTGGTGTGCTGGAATTGACACTACGACTAGTTCGTACAGTCTAGTGTCATTCCTGTATGTCATCTTCGGTGGTAAGCCTGTGTCACTCATCTCGGGTATATATCGTTTGTATATCCGAGTTTAGTGATCCGTTGTTTCACCGTCGGCAGCGGGTCCCCACTGCCTGTTCAGCTGTTTCTAGCACACTATTATTATACAGCATATGTGTGTATACTGCTGATTGGTATAATACACATATGACTGCGCAGCATCAATGTTCATCTGATGAAATTGTACGTCCGACTGCAAATATTGTATGTTCATCTGCGAGTATTTGAACGAACATTATGATTGCATGCTATCTATGTGCGCGCGCAACACATATTGTATGACGCGCTGCATGCAGATGCATCACAGATCATGCGCCCTCCATCGCGCGTCCCCTGTACAAGACGAAATCATAGCAGGTGCGCATCGCCTGACGAGATAAATCATCGTACGTGCGCGTCGATGAGCGATTCGTGTAAATCATCTGCAAATAACGAATCATATGCATGCGCTGCACTGAACGATTAGTGCGGATAGCGAACATCGCTGTCGCCGGTGTATGTCGCATGGTATGAATGCCATCGCGCGTATAACGAAACTCCGTGCGTTCTGCCGCAGTTGATACGAATCATACATACTGATGATGATTTTTCGTTCGCGCGTCCGTATGTCGCATATCGTACCAACCCTGCGAAATGCTGACAGCATGTATGTGCGATCCGTACGCAATGCGCACACCTTGTCGCTGATTATTTGCTGACGATGTTACTGCGAATGCTATCAGCTGCGAATGCGTTCGCGATGATGATTTCTCGCGCACTCCGTTTGCTGACGATGTTGCAGCGAATGCTGTTATTCGCTTGTAGATATTCGATATATTCGTATATGTGCGAGCCCTGTCGCTGGTATGTATGCGCGATACCTGTCACACACACAGTGTACAATCTATCAGGGTAGATATCTTCCGCGGAGGCGACTCGGCCCGCATTGGGAATTTACTTCGGCCACATTTCGGCCCGTCTCGGCCCGAACCCAAAATTGCCCGCCGCAGGCGCAAAATTTTAATTTTAAGTATGACAATTTGTCAAAAATCGATAAAATTTTGGAAATTTATCGATTTTCCCCTCAATGCGACTCGGCCCATCCGCAACTTTTCCTTCGGCCCGCCTTCGGCCCGGGCCTCCGTGACACGGCCCCGGGCCGGCCAATCCCAGGAAGATATCTTCCCTGCAATCTATATACAATATATCTACTGCTGCACACACTCTTATGTAGTCCTCGGTTCGTCGCGTGGACGGAGAATAACCACTGTCAAGGTTGATATACAACCTTTCAGACTATGCGGCTGCTATTGAACTGTAGCAACGCGCAACAATATTTGGTGGGGTATGAGTGCAGTCTCTGGTGTCCAGAAGTATCTGCTTGAGCGCAATGCTCCTCATATACCAATGCCCTCACGCTTCATAAGCGTCGTACCACCATCGGGTTGTGAACCCGAAGGCATTGGGTGAACTAACAGTATCGGCTGGTCGAATTAGCCTGTTAATACCCGCATGTTGTTCAGTTCATGCTTGAAGCGAAGACGCGTCCTCTCAGAACAGTTTGTTCTTCAAGAACTTGTCTTGCCACGCCATCGAGATGCCGTACCCGGCCTCTCGATGACAGATGTCACTCATGGTGAGTGGATGACAGATATTATGACTGTACATGTCATAGTCGACCGTACTGACAATACTCGACGACTGTATGTCATTATAACATATGACATGACATGACATGACATGACATGACATGACATGACATGACATGACATGACATGTATGACAGGTATGACACGTATGACATGTATGACACATATGTCATCGGTCATATCCCTGACAGCCAGAGGCAACTAGATAAGCTAGAGAGATATTAATGTGTAGATTCTCTGATTAGGATTTGTGTAGGTGGCAGATGATGATATGCCAGCCGATATAGGACAGATCGATCAGAGATCTGAAAGGCGCGCCTTGAAAGTATAAGACATGAATTGTAGCCCAGTGGAGGCTGTTCTAGCTTGAAGTAATTATTTGGAAGAGCTTTGGCTTACCCTGTCAAATACTGGTCAATCTTTCCTGCCATAAAGATATTGCAATGTGTTCAATTGTAGCCTTGTTCAACTGTTTATCTAGAACATAGCAATTTGTATACACTGCAAAATTGCCGAAAAACGGACCTGTGCCCCAAGATTGGCAGCAGATTTACCTCTGACTGACCCTTGAGCTTGCTCGGATACAGTCAAGTGCTCACGACGGCTTCACTTGGAAGTGGTATTGCTCTACAACCTTCCTTGCTGCGCCTTTTGCTCTTCCCCTTTCTCCCTGTATGAACATTGATGCTTTATCAACACTGTTATGCAACAAAGTGGTCAGAAAGTGGGAGCTGAAGCCGTCGTAAAGTCATATTTTACCGGGATTAATAAACAGAGTCCCCGACCCGGGAGTGAAAAGTGGGCAATTAGCCAGATTGAAAAAAGAGGACTTTGGAGGCAGTTTTAACGGGTATCAAAAAATTTCAGCCATTGCTAAATGAGTTTTTTACGTTTGGAAACTGGCCCCGACACCTGGGTCCTCACAGATTACCACATTTTAAATTGGGATGGCCGACAGGCACGACCGACTCATAATTAGACAAAATTGAGCTCAGCAGACCACATGGGAGGAGACAGACGTCAGGAGGAATACTTTCCCAAAATCTTTTGTATCCTTTAACGGTTAAAAATAGTCTCCACCCTTGAGGACTGACAGATCTGCCCAGATTGCTTCCGGATTGGCTGCAGAAATTGACGCATTTTTTCAGATTTTCACTCCATGTCAGAAATTTACCCACCAGAAACAACATAGCACTATGGAAAGCATTTTTTCTTGTTTCACAACGACTTCCACTGCAACAAACAAAAGAAATTATAGGCTTTCTGGGGAATTTGACCAAATTTGACAGATTTGACTTCACCAACGGTCATATCTCCACTTTTCGCCTTCAAATGCAGCATGATGCAAAACGCCAACACGGGGCGCTCACCTCCAACGTCGCCTACGTCCACACCCAGGCGTACTGGAGGACGCCAGCCCAGTCAGCGCAGCACGAGAGGAGCCGCTGCTACTGGAGAGCTCACTAACAAGGGCGCTAAGGGCACCTACAACAAGGCGCCCTCTCCTGGGCAGCCGCTGAAGGCTGCGACAGCAGCAGGTGAGCCGGACTTCCACACAGGGTAGATATCTTACGCGGAGGTGACTCGGCCCGCATCGGGAATCCACTTCGGCCACATTTCGGCCCGTCTCGGCCCGAACCCAAAATTGCCCGCAAAATTTTAATTTTAAGTATGATAATTTGTCAAAAATCGATAAAATTTTGGAAATTTATCGATTTTCCCCTCAATGCGACTCGGCCCGTCCGCAACTTTTCCTTCGGCCCGCCTTCGGCCCGGGCCTCCGTGACACGGCCCCGGGCCGGCCAATCCCAGGAAGATATCTTTCCTGCTTCCACATACCAAAAAGGAAGCCAGCATTGTCAGCTGCGGCCCCTGAGTTTCACAGCCTCATGACACCTCTATCTGGAAACTGGACCAACCTGTGTGACACCTCCAATGGAAGAAACGGTAACGGTACCTAAGCTATTACCTAATCCGCCTCAGCGTCATGCAAGGGCAGCGTCACCACGGGTGCTGACAGTTGCCACCCCCGGTGCAGGGCTGAATATGAGAGCAACCCCTCATGGCTACTGCCCGACAGTCCTTGTGATAGGACTGGAATCTCGTTCAGTCCTATCACAAGGACCGGACGCGCGGGATTCTTTTTAACCACCCTCTTGATGCTCCTAGTGCCTATCCTCCGGATTGTAGTCTCATTGGGACCTAAACTGGGTACCCCTTTGCCCGCTTGCCTAAATAATGTCGCAATTTCATGCTACGTTATCAACATTAAGCATGGGTAGCGTTAAAAATTACTAAATTCCAACCGCACCAGAGTGATATTTTCGGGTTTTGTATACCCAGGCAACTTCAACCGATATTTTGAGGGCGAAGATGACCTCCGATCATTTTTTGGTAAGACACTGAAGAAAGAGCAGCTCGCGAACTTGACAACATAGGTCTCCGAATTTTCACAGGACCTTCGTGGAGGTAGCTAGCGTGAGAAACCTCTACAAATTTAGGACGCCTGTACCCGACATGTACCCGCAGTGCCGACAACGGATCCGGAGCAGCTCCGTCTCCGTTGTACGGAGCACCGATTTTACCAGGCTCCGGCTCCGTAGGAGCCCGCGAGATCGAGGATTCGCATTGCTCCGTCTCCGACGGGGCGTTGAAAAGTCAGGCTCTGGCTCCGTAGGAGCCAACCGAGTCCAAGCTCCGTGCTGATCTGGCTCCGACGGTGCAAAATATAATCAGCCTCCGAGCCCGCGGAGCCGTGAAAATTTAGGCTCCGATGCGATCCGCGCTCCGCGGATTCATATTTTGTCACGCTCCGGCTCCGAATCCGGGCGGATCTAACAACATTTTACGGGGTAGACAAAAATCCTGAGTTAGCTTTGAATGGCGCAGTCGGTCCGCCCACCATCTCACCATGGCCCCTCCAAGGCCTGCAGCTGTTCAGACCTCACTCCCTTGCGAGATCATAAAAAAATACCCAGGTCCTGAACAAGTCGATATGGCTGTCGTGGTGAACATGCGGTCAGTATTCGGTGCAATCGGAATTTTCAGGGAAACGTGCGACATGTGTCGTTATAATGATAGGGTTTACTGATCGGACCATAACATACGCCTCGCTTATCCATTCGTCCCGTAATTTCGTGCCACGTGTAGAGGAGTTCAATGCCGTCATTTCAGGCTATCGAACGTAGGCATGCGGTCAGTATTCGGTGGAATCGGAATTTTCAGGGAAACGTGCGACATGTGTCGTTATAATGATAGGGTTTACTGATCGGACCATAACATACGCCTCGCTTATCCATTCGTCCCGTAATTTCGTGCCACGTGTAGAGGAGTTCAATGTCGTCATTTCAAGCTATCAAACGTATCAGGCATAACCCCTTTAAAACTCCAGGAAATTTATGCGTAATTTGGGCTGTTATTTTAGAGGATTAGATATTTATCAATCCGCCCGGCGGTGCTGTGCTCCGAAGCGGTGCTAAGGCGCGGTGCACGGACCGGCTCCCCGCACTCAGGTGACATCGTTGTAAACCATTTTCGACTATGCCGAATCCACTGGCGAGGAGTCTAAACCCGGTCCGAGCGACGCGCTTCTTGGCACGCTTGGTGCCATTCTAAAACATGCACAAAAACACGGTAGGGTCCGTTCGTTCCGCGCAATCCGGCGGAGCTTGAAAGCTTTAGGCTCCGGCTCCGTAGGAGCGCGAAAAAGCGAGGGTTCGCCAAGCTCCGGCTCCGCAGGAGCCGAAAAAAATGAGGCTCCGGCTCCGGAGGAGCTGCCAAGCACCACGCTCCGTCCCATCCCGGCTCCGTAGGAGCCGTCGAACATGAGGGTCCGGCTCCGCAGGAGCCGGTGGACACCAGGCTCCGAGGTGGCTCCGTTGGCTCCGTTGTCGACACTGTGTACCCGGCATGTACTTGGACAAGGTACATATGTACCTACCCACTCCCAACTTGGGGCCCAAAACTCAGTGAAAATCCGAGTTGTAAAAAAGTGCAATATTTTCACATATATGTCAAGGCCATGAGTGACTAAGACATCCTTGACAAGTTTCGATATAAACAAATGAGTTATTCCTTCAGAAATGGACATCCGGAAAACAGGACTGGCGTGTACCTACGTGTACCTACATGTACCCCGTCGACGGGTACACACTTCCAGAACGGTGCATGCGGGGTGCATGTGTACGCACTCGGGCGGGTACATGTAGGTACATGCCGGGTACATGGTCCCTCGTACACATGCACCCAACGTGTACCATGCAGTACATGCTGAGTACATGCTGGGTACATGGTGTCTCGTACACATGTACCAGCCATGTACCAAATGGCAGACTAGTGCATGTTGGGTACATGCGAACGCACCCCCTTAGTACGACGTGGGTACATAGTTACCCCACGCGTGTTACATACAGTAATCGCTCACCTTTAAGAAAACCGGAGATTTTGGGCCAGCCAGCCATTCCCGTCGACTTGGGTACCCCCCTTCCCCCGTCAGCGTCCGTCCTAAGAGAATCGCTAAGAATAAGGAATTTCGGATTTCGAGCCAGCCAGCTAATTTCTTAAACTCATCCACGTCCACGTAACTCAGCCCAGCAGCTTTCCTAAAATTTAGAGAGTCCACCACTGTTACCAACTGTTGAACTGTACAGTATGGACCCAGAGAGCCGTGCGCAGCTCAAAGAATTGAAGCAAGGCTATGACGACGCGATTATTTCTGAAGCTGACTACTTAGAACTTAAAGATATCGTGCTGAACGCTGTCAAGTCCAAAAATTCCCATTTTCATAGAATTTAAGAGAATCCACTCTCGGTGATCTGCCAGCAACCAAATTCCTTATTTTGGAGAATTTCCTTAGCAAAAAAGACCAGCCAGCTATTCTCGTCAACTTGGGTACCCCCCCTCCCCCAAAACGCTGGCTGCTTCCTTAACGTCGAGTTTCCTTAAAGGTGAGCGATTACTGTATATATGGCGTGCACGTGTACCGACAATGTACCATGTGTGAATTTAACAATTCACCATAACAAAAACGATCATTGTATACAATTACATTTACCTATGTTTATCTATCATGCCTCATCGTCACTGGGATTCTCATCTCGGACAATCTGCTCAAAGAAGTCGGCTAGCGGATCCAAGACCACCGAGGTTTCCATGAAAGGATGCTTTCGAATCACCACTTGAGAAGCAATCTCCTCGGCAAGCATGCAAACGGTTCTTTTCGATCGAATTCAGTGGCCGGATTCTCTGGGTCCAAGACGTAGAAACACTTTGAAACACTATCCGCTCCTATGATGGAATGCCTCGCACGCAAAGCGGCCGTTAAAGCTTTAGTTGGCTTCTTGAGCCACGAAACCTTGACAAACACGTACGGTCTTCCTCCAAGCTCCACTCGATAGATGTCATCCACCCGGCCAAACCTGGAATACAAGCATCACCCCCTCCCGACATCAAGCACGTATGCACCATCACATCGATATCAAATCAGTCTCGCACCGCTTGGCTCGTGCATGTTCGGCCCGCACACTACTGCACACTGGTACATGTGCACCCAAGACGTACCCGGTATGAAGACATGCATGACGGGTAAACATGCACCCACACGTTCCCATGTTAGGTGTGTATGTACCGAGGGTGTGCGGGTACTGGCGGTACATGATTGTGTACTCACCGGTCCGTTTTTTTCCTTTGTTCGCTCGCGACCTTTCGTCCTCACCCTCTCGACGTAAAAAGATCGGAAGTAACATTGCACTATCTTGAACTTTTTGTCCATGGATGCGGTCCGGAACTTCATCATACCCACTTGCACTCGATTGAACTTGCGGCATCGAGGAGGGCAACCTTCGAGTAGAGCGCGCTCATACTCTGTATGTGTATTGTCTTCCCAACCATAGGTGGACACGTATCTGCGCATGATTATTGAGAAGCGGATCTCACTAAAGGAGGGAGCAATATGATCAGCCAGTTCAAGAAGGAACGCATGGTACAGAAGCATTTGGTGTCCGCGGCAGGGTTGGAAACCTGGGACCAATTCAAGATGGAGTTCACCACATACCGGAGCTCTCAAGAGAAAATCGAGTCCTTGATCGGCTGCTGGCAATCCGCGAAGGGGGGAGCGCGCCAGTGGGGGGAAGGGGAAGTTCCGCTAGCGATTTTCAATTACGTCGAGAACGCGCGGGCAAACCTCAAAGAAGCGAAGCAGCCAAGCGTGACTTACATTGAAGGCTTGCAACAGGTCGAGGTGCTCGTCGACGTCAAACTGCATCGGGAGGCGCGGACTGATGGGCCGCAGCCTACGGTTCAAGGAGATGGGGTTTGCATAACGACGAGCCCACACATCTGGAGGACGTGACGATGTACCCTCGTTGGAAGATCCTCAAGGGCGCCATGGACGATTTGAAGGACATCCCGAGACTGCCCTACACGGGGGCGATCATCGACGGCAATTACGCGCTCGACAAGGAGAAGACTCCCGACGCGATGACCAAGTAGGAGACCGTGCAAAACTTCCTGGAGAATTTCAACTCCAAGATCACCTCCCCGGCATGGACAGTCGCTTTCTTTTGCGGTTTCGTCCAACAAACCGATTTTCTGGAGGTGATTGACAGTTACTGCTCCGGCCGCGCGGAGCGGTTCTTCTCACTGGCACAAGGCGAGCGTGCACATGAACCCCACCAAGACCGTACGCTTCAATGACCTTGAATGTGGGGTCTTGGGGTACCATGTAAAGATCGGTGCTGCGGAGGAGACTTTCAAAAAACCGCAGTGGATGTACAACTTTGAGCTGGACGCAGCATCACATGCTGAACGTTACAGCCGCGCGTCACTTATGCGCGGCTTCCCGGTCGTTCACCGGATGTTCAAACGCGACGGCAAAGTCGTCAATAACCATCAGAAACCCCAAGCGCTGTTAAAGGAGCTAATTCAGGTTCACATGCTCGGTGATAATCCGGGCAAGGTGGATGACGACGGCCATCCACTCAACTGGATTCTGGACGGTTGCTGCGGCGTCGGCTCAACCTCCATGACCGCCTTGAGGTGTGGTTTAAACGCGATCGGTTTCGACCAGGACCAGTACATGGTCAGCTCTGCGCGCAGCAACGGCTGCAAAATTTTAACGACGAGCCGGATGCCGATGCCGAGACGAAGCCAATAGAGAAGAAGAAATCGAGGAAGGGGAAGGAAGCGAAGGAAGAAGACGAGTCTGAGGAAGAAGACGTAGAAGCAGGGACCGCAGCCGCTTAAACGAAGTGTGTTGAATAAATTAGCAGGATTTGTCGACCGCCCTGATTGATAGTATCAGTCATGCCTCGACGGTATAGGGTGAAAAGTACTCTGCTCGTAAAAATTTGAATAAAGAATGATACATGTATGCATATTTCGGTGTTTTCATTGTACGCATACTGCACTTTTCTAGCTTGTTGCCTTTATGTATCCCTATTTCGCGCATAAATATCACCAAACCCTGATTTTTTATGATATATATATATATATATCCAAAAATGATATATGATAATGTCATTTTCATCGAATAGTGTGTTTTTATACGGTTTCGGGTTTGTAGGGGTTTCGTAAGGGAATTTCAATTAAATCTTATTAAAGCATCAGAGGAGGGCTCTGATATTCATTGTCGCCCTCCCGATCATCCCATAACTTGATCCTGGGGGCGATACGCATGCCACGTCAAAACATTACACGATCGATTCTTGAATCAAAATTTTGTAAAATCGCCCGCACGATCGACGCATCAGTTTATCGTGGGTGCGATACACATGCAACGTCAAATATGACATGTCCGGGTAGTGAATCAAGAAATGGCGAAACGCCCCCACGATCGCACCAGTGGCAACTGTCATTTCATCGTGGGGGCGATACATACGCTACGTGTACTTTTCCACGATCGTCAATCGACAATTCGTATTCCTAATGTATGTCGGTGTCCGTTCATGAAATTTTCAGACATGAAAATATGTTTAACTGTATTAAAGGCGAGCATTCGCCCGTAGACTCCTCACATGTTTGCCGCTTCCGAGTGGCGTTTTTCGAAAAGGGATGCCTCCTCCTCCTTACCTTGTGGATGTATTGGAGTATTGCCATGGCTCGTGAGCCTTGGCGACATGGCAAGTAACTTTTGCACCAACGAATATGGAGCATGCAACATAAGTACATAACGCTAGCGGGGCAGAGCTCCGAGTTCGTCGATAAATGGAATATATTAACTGAAAAAACGAACAGAGATCCTAGCGTGCTGCAGGCAAGTGCCGGTGGGGTTGGAAGGAATGCGAGGAATGCGCCAACACATACCAGCACTGTCGTTAAGAAAAGGCGCCTTGAACAGATTGCGCGAAGGAGGCAAGCTCGCTTTAGGAAGCGTTTCAACATGGGCAAGGACGCGGTGGAGGTCTCTGCGCCTCAACCACGGAGATGATCGACGATGGATCCCTCTTGCGCCACAACAGCCTCTGCAGGAGCCTCGGCGGTGGGACAGTCTGTGCAATATATATAGGGACGACTAGGGGGTTGACGTTTTGTTGGCTTGGGGTGGGCCTGAGGTGCGCCTTAGCCGGATCCGGTTAATGGTGTGTCAGATGTGGAACTAACCATGATTTGTGAGGACACAGGGTGGGTTGAGCCACGAAGAGACCAGGACTGCCGATCTCTGGGGCTAACGGTGTGAGCAGGTTGAGCTATGCCGGATCGGTATGCGATTGGCTGACGGTGTGCAAGAGCTAAAGCCCACGATGTGCTTGCGCGGGCGGGCGGGCAGAGCTACGCAAGAGCCGGGGACGGATATCATTTTGCAGGATGTAAGCTGGCGGTATCGTGGCTCAGGTGACATGGGCTGAGCTACATTAATCACTCAGTAATAAGAAAACCCGATAAGAAAGTAGCCAGCTTTGATGGGGGGGGTACCCGATTTGGCGAATATTGCTGGCTGGCTTTTTTGAGTTATGAAATATTGGGTTGATAAGAAATACGGGCGCTGGTGCCGTATTCCTTATTGGTGCGCCGCAGGCGGAATGTTTTTAAGAATGTCGCATTTTCATGATTTTAACACTGAAATTAAAAAAGAAATTGCTGGCTGATTGAATCAAAATGGCCCACTATTCTTGGCGGTTTTCATAGACGCTGGCACGGGGGGTACCCAAGTTGGCGTATATTGCTAGCTGGCCCCAAATCTCCGGTTTTCTTAACACTGGGTGATTACTGTATGCAGGAGCCAGGGTTAACTGTGTTTTGCAAATGATGGGATGGGTTGAGCATTGCTGCATGGAGCTAGGTATGGCTGCCAGTGTGCCACTTTCGTAGCACTATTGTTGAATCTGTGCATTTTGTGCGCATTCTCTAGTGGTGCGTGTGCTGACTTGCACGTGGTGTGGTTCGCAGGTAGATGCGTTCTTGTCATTTTGGCTGAGTGTGGCACACGGTGTTGCTCCGAATCAATGCGCATTTTGCCTTCCTTGTACATATAATCCTTGCTCACCCTTAGCAAACTTGTTACTTTGCCAAAACCCTAGGTTACCTGGTGCATTTGACTATCTCCGTGACGAATATAATTATTTCATTTTATTTATATCCATATTTATATTAGGTTGTTACATACGAGTTGTTGCTAGATGCGAGTTGTTGCTACAACATATATAGGTTATATATATATATATATATATATAGGGTTATATATGTTATATATATGTGTGTGTGTGTGTGTGTGTTATATGTTATGTATATAGGTTATATATGTTATGAATATAACCTATATATCATATATGGGGGTCACTTCTCCGTGACTGCTCCCAAAGCCATCAACATGGTCTTCAATCTGGTTTTTGCTTTCTACTTGACAACTACAATCTCCAAATCTGGTTTGCTTGCACAGAGCTTTTCAGTAGTTTATGGCTACTATCTCACAGTCCTTGTGGGAGGACCAGATTTGAACGTGGTCCTCCCACAAAACACACTATTCGATGATAATGACATTATCATATGTCATTTTTGGATTTATATATATTTCATAAAAATCAGGGTTTAGTGATATTTATGCGCGAAATAGGGATACATAAAGGCAAGCTAGAAAAGTGCAGTATGCGTACAATGAAAACATCGAAATATGCATACATGTGTCATTCTTTATTCAAATGTTTACGAGCAGAGTACTTTTCACCCTATACCGTCGAGGCATGACTGATACTATCAGTCAGGGCGGTCGACAAATCCTACTAATTTATTCATCATTCTCATCTGGCTCATCTTCTTCTAACTCTTCTTCCTCAGATTCGACAGTGGCTGCTTCCTTCCCCTTCGTCGTCGGTTCACTCTTCTGTTTTGGCCTTGTCTCGGCATCCTGATCGGGCTCGGCGTGGAAATTGATAAGCCGTTGCTGCGCAGAGCTGACCATGAACTGGTCGTGGTCGAAGCCGATCGCGTTCATACCACACCTCATGGCGGCCATGGACGTCGAGCCGACGCCGCAGCAAGCGTCGAGAATCCAGTTGAGTGGATGGCCGTCATCATCCACCTTGCCCGGATTGTCACCGAGCATGTGGCACTGGATCAGCTCCATCAACAGTGCTAGGGGTTTCTGATGGTTATTCACGACTTTGCCGTTGCGTTTGTACATCTGGTGCACAACCGGGAAGCCGCGCAAGAGTGACGCGCGGCTCAGACGTTCACCGTCCCCAAAATCAAAGTTGAACATCCACTCCGGCTTTTTAGAAGACTCCCCCTGGGCATCGCTCTTTACATGGTACCCCAGGACGCCACATTCAACGTCATTGTAGCGTACGGACTTGTTGGGGTTCATGTGCACGTTCTGCTTGTGCCAGAAGAACCGCTCCGCGCGGCCGGAGCAGTAATTGTCAATCACCTCCAGGAAATCGTTTTGTTGGAGGAAACCGCAAAAGATAGCGACTGTCCATGCCGGGGCGGTGGTCTTGGCGTTGAAAGACTCCAGGAACGGTTGCACCTCGCCCTTGGTCATCGCGTCGGGAGTCTTCTCCTTGTCAAGGGCGTAATTGCAGTCGATGATCGTCCCCGTGAAGGGCAGCCTCGGGATGTCCTTCAAATCGTTCATGCTGCCCTTGACGATCTTCCAACGAGGGAGCATTGGCACGCGTCCGTCTGATGTGTGGGCTCGTCGTCCTCCAGGCCTGCCTCTCCTGCAACCTTAGGCTGCGGCCCGTCAGTCCGCGCCTCCCGATAGAGTTTGATGTCGACTTTCACCTCGATCTGTTGCAAGCCTAGGATGTGAGCCGCGCTTGGCGCCTGCGCTTCTTTGAGATTTGCCCGCGCGTTCTCGACGTAATTGAAGATCGCGTGCGGAACTTCCCCAGACCCCCCCCCGGCGCGCTCCCCCCTGAGTTGAAGGTAAGCAGCCGATCAACGACTCGATTTTCTCTTGGGAGCTCCAGTAGGGGGTGAACTCGTCCTTGAATTCGTCCCATGTTTGCAATCCCGCCGCGGACACCAAGTGCTTCTGCACCATGCGTTCCTTCTTGAACTGGCTTATCATCTGGCCCCCCTCTTTTACTGAGATCTCCTTGTCAATAATCAGGCGCAGATACGTGTCCACCTTGTCGAACTCCGCATCCCCCGCCAAGCCGCCCAAGTTAATCCAGAACGTCATACCCATGGATTTGGCATTGTGGAGAAACTGAGCTTCTTCCACCAAAATGCCTGCCCCTCTAGACGAGCCCGCTCCGTGGTCCCCGCCTCCTCGTTGCACCTCGTCTTCCATCTGTAAGTAAAAAAAAACATTTTTAGCATGTCTTAAAATATAGAAAAGGATGCTTTGGGAGGGAGAACACTGTTTGAAGCAGAAGTAAAAAGTAATTTACCTGTCGGTTGGAGGTGGCCTTTTTGCCAGCTTTCTTGGAGGGTCCGCTAGCGGGCGAAGATGAGGCCTTGCGCTTTTTGGTCTTCGAAGCCAAAGGGGTTTTCATGCCCTTCAGGTCAAACTTTCTGTAAGCCTCCATGATGCTAACGCAGAGGTCCCACGTCTGCGGCCGGAAATTGGCAATTGTCCAGTGCATGAAGTAGTGGTTGATTTGCGTGCTGCCGAACACAGAATGCTTGGACATCGCTACTTGCTTCACATGCGTCTTCATCGACTGGTTCAAGTGAGACATTACGGGGTACCAATCTGTGACCCGATCGAGGTGAGCGTTGATGTCATCGTCCAGCACCGTCACCGTCACCTCTACCTCAGGGAGTGCCTCAGGGTCTCCCTCGTGCTCAAACGTCTCCCGCTTCTCGATGTACTGGAATCCCTTGGGATATTTCTCGGGATCCGGGAGTGAAAATCCATGCTCTGATTCGAACCTCGCCATTTTTTCCACCAGCCCTCCGGCCTGGTAATGCCCAGGTTGATAAGGGATACCCCCTTCGGTGTCCTCGGGGACGCTGGCGACGAACTCGGAGATCAACGCTTCTCGGTAAACGGTGTACACGACCCCATGCTTTTCGAAAAGGGTCGAACGGAGCCCTTGCATGAACTGAGTGTTGTCTTTGCCTTTCTGCTTCTGATCGATCTGGTTCTGCATCTCGCCTAAGAACCGAATCATGTCAGGCGTGAGACCGATGTAGATCTTGCTCTCGAAGAACTGGAAAGCTACCTCCAACGGAATTTCCTCGTGACACTCGTCGGTGGCTTGATAACAGTGCTGGTGCCCACAAACCTTGCCTCTGTATTCTCCCCTCAGAGCTTTTTTCAGGGAGAATTCGGCACGGGTTTTGACATCGTCGATCGCAACGAGACCCGCATTGAAAGGGGCCCACGGGTTCTCCTTCCTGCCGGACTTGATCTCGTTCACCCAGCCCCTCTCTTGATCCCGGCAGGCCTCGTACCCCTTCGCGTGGTACAGGCATTCAATGGGGAGACGAAACACACTCCCTTGCTCCGCCGCCTCGTCGAAATCCATCGGATTCGGCCACCGGTGCTCCATCTCGATTTTCTTGCACAGCTCAGCTTTCTCCTCATATTCTAACTTTGCTGCATGCTCCACTTTCAGCTTAGCGTGCCACCCATGTGCAGCCTCCTCGGCTGCCTTCCTTGCCTCAGATGGGGTGGCCACTTGAGACATATCCACATTAGCGCCCGCTCCAGTAAACACTCTGGAGCCACCAGGTCCTTCAAGGGCGCGTTTGGCAGCAAGCTCCACTGCCGTTCTCCTGGCAGCCTGGGACAAGACGAAACTGTTCATTGGCTAATGAACGCCTTCCGCCCCGGTACAGGGTGGCTCAAGGCGCGCGTTTCGAGGCGGAAAGCGTGCATTAGCTAATGAACGCCTTCCGCCCCGGTACAGGCTCAAGGCGCGCGTTTCGAGGCGGAAAGCGTTCATTAGCTAATGAACGCCTTCCGCCCCGGTCCAGGCTCAAGGCGCGCGTTTCGAGGCGGAAAGCGTTCATTAGCTAATGAACGCCTTCCGCCCCGGTACAGGCTCAAGGCGCGCGTTTCGAGGCGGAAAGCGTTCATTAGCTAATGAACACCTTCCGCCCAGGGACAGGCTCAAGGCGCGCGTTTCGAGGCGGAAAGCGTTCATTAGCTAATGAACGCCTTCCGCCCCGGTACAGGCTCAAGGCGCGCGTTTCGAGGCGGAAAGCGTTCATTAGCTAATGAACGCCTTCCGCCCCGGTACAGGCTCAAGGCGCGAACGTAGTAGGTACGTACCGTCATCGGTCCTTGGCGCTGGCCTCTTGCTTTGCCATAAAGGAGCTGTAATCGACGCTTTCCACGCCGTGTTTACATAGCTCGCTATAAAGAATTCCTTGCTTTTTCCTTCTTGTTCTGCCCTACTTCTCAAACTTTGATAAGCCGAAAGCCGATTCGTGTGCCTTGGAAGGCTCAGGGCTTCCTCAAAGTTTGCGCTGTCCAGTTCGATTACAGTAAGCTTGTTGTTCCTAAGAGCGACGAAATACAGAATTGGAGTCTGGCCTTCAATTATACTATACGCTACGCGTTTTTCCGGAAGAAGGCTACCGTCTGCATTTACAGTCGGAGAGGTGTTTTGGGGAAAATTGTAAAACATTTCTTCAGTCTTCTCGTTTGGGTCATCTGAGTGGATTACTATTTGCAAGGTGTCTGCAGGATTGTCGGTTTGAAGCGTTCTAACAATGCTCCACTTGTTGCCAAGATATTGCTGAAAAATATGATGTTCCCTCAGTGCTTGAAATGTTTCTGCTGTCGCCATACTGAAATGAGAGAAATTGGCTGTCAACTGTGAAAGGGGTGTGTGTGAAGGAACTTTGAAAAAGTGATGTAACTTTAGCAAAATATTGTAGGTCATTTCTGTCGGCTAAAAATGACATGTCAAATATCGATGACAATTTTTGTCAGAAATGACATTTGCTGTCGCTTCCTGATTCGGTCTGTTCAGATCAAGGATATGATTTAAAGATATCCTGGTGTCATTTGCGCTGAAATCGAGAATCGATCGATCCAAAAAGATAGAAATTCTCCGTTGACTCGCAAGTCCATATCATTTTCAGAACGTAATAAACGGCTTCATAAGCTAATGACGGCTAATTTTGACGAAAATATGTTTTCTATTCCTTTTGATGAGGGTTGCGAGATTATCTGCAAACCGTGCCCGGGAATAGTTATTGAAGATTCTATGGAAATAGGGGCTAACTTCTTTGATCATGAGCCAATTCCAAGCATGGCCCCGAGCGCAAATACGCAATTGGTCCTTTGGAACGCGCCTTTGACGTCTAGATCGGAAGTTAGCTCTAATTCTTCACGCGTTTCCGGGACACGCGCTTTGCGCGAAATTGACTTACAAGAGATAAAAAGCAGACTTGATACAGAATTTTCAGAGACAAGTTTAGACTTGCTTAATGAAGACCCTCTTCGGTGTTTAAACGGTGAAGTAAACAAGCAGATTGTTGTGCGCAAACGGCGTACGAATTCGACATACGTAATTAGTGTCAAGCAGCGACGTTTGCAGGCTGGCAGTATATCAATGGCAGAAACCATTAAGTGCAATTGCAAGTCGCACTGCTGCCTATCTTTCTCATCGGCAGATATTAAGTCTTTTCGCGAAAATATTTTCAGCATGTCTCAAAAAGATAGGAAGGAATACTTCGTGAAAGACTTGCTAAAAAACAGCTTACGATCTGAAGACAAATTCGACTTCAAATACTTTTTGGCCAAGAAGCAGGTATGTTTATTTTTGAACTCGTTCATTAGCTAATGAACGGCCTCTGGCCAAAGCGCGACTCGCGCACATAGACACTTTGGCTGCGGGAACCGTTCATTAGCTAATGAACGGCCTCTGGCCAAAGCGCGACTCGCACATAGACACTTTGGCTGCGGGAACCGTTCATTAGCTAATGAACGGCCTCTGGCCAAAGCGCGACTCACAATTAGACACTTTGGCTACGGGAACCGTTCATTAGCTAATGAACGGCCTCTGGCCAAAGCGCGACTCACAAATAGACA
>LGRX02035339.1:0-11549 GCA_001247695.2 Cymbomonas tetramitiformis
GGCAAGAGGACTCACACTGAGGGGGTGTTGGGCGGCCTGGCTGCGGCGGAGAGCGCAGGGCAAGAGCTTGCTGAACATCAACGGTATGGGCGCAGAGAGCGTGGTCAGTGGTGTCACGATATGCCGCCCACTGCTTCCCGTTGACAAGAGTCTAGTGCTCGACTTCGCGCACAAGTATGGCATTCCTTACTTCAAGGTGCGAGGAGGGCAGTGAGCGGGCAGTGGGCGGGCGGGGAGGTGGCGCATCGCGGCTCAGCGTGACCGCGCGCCCTCGGAGCTGGATCCACTCGGCCTCACTCTTGACTCGCTTCTCGGCCTTGCAGGACACAACGCCGACTTGGAGCAACCGCGGGAAGCTCAGGAATCAGCTCCTGCCTCTGCTCCAGGTCTGCGCCAGAGCCTTCCACCAATCAGCTCCTGCCTCTGCTTCAGGTCTGCGCCAGAGCCTTCCACCAATCAGCTCCTGCCTCTGCTCCAGGTCTGCGCCAGAGCCTTCCACCAATCAGCTCCTGCCTCTGCTCCAGGTCTGCGCCAGAGCCTTCCACCAATCAGCTCCTGCCTCTGCTTCAGGTCTGCGCCAGAGCCTTCCACCAATCAGCTCCTGCCTCTGCTTCAGGTCTGCGCCAGAGCCTTCCACCAATCAGCTCCTGCCTCTGCTTCAGGTCTGCGCCAGAGCCTTCCACCAATCAGCTCCTGCCTCTGCTCCAGGTCTGCGCCAGAGCCTTCCACCAATCAGCTCCTGCCTCTGCTCCAGGTCTGCGCCAGAGCCTTCCACCAATCAGCTCCTGCCTCTGCTTCAGGTCTGCGCCAGAGCCTTCCACCAATCAGCTCCTGCCTCTGCTTCAGGTCTGCGCCAGAGCCTTCCACCGTGCATCATCCCAGTGTGGCAGCCCTTCCCTTCGATTTGGCCCCGATCAACCATACCTGTTCGCAACCATAGCTGTTCGCATCACATCCGCCTGTGCGCTCCTTGCCACTATGCTCACCTGCTCCATGCCAGCTGCGCGCCCCTTGCCACACGTGTACCCCATCCCTGCCGCCGTCCCTTCCTTGGCAGTATTTCACCCCACCTTCGCTCAGTGCTCTGCCCTGAATTTCTCCCGAATTACAGCAGTGTGTCGATCACAACGCTCCAATCAACATTTGGCCATCGCAACCGCCTCATTGCAATGCTCCGATCAATCTCAAGCATTCACATTTGCTTCCTCACATTGCTCCAACCAATCGCAGCCGCCTGAACTGTTAAACTTCTCCCAGCAACCTGCCACCCTCAAACCGTTCCCAGGCCCCTTGGAAACACACCCTCAGAACCCCTCCCAAACACCCCCACACCGGCGGGGGGGGGTGGGGGGCATGAAAACGTGGTGACCTTTAGTGGCATTTCCCAGATAGATCGCAGCGTTCAGAGCATTCAGATCGACGGTGTGCTGTCCAGCGCGGAGAATCCAGCACACGGCGCCACAAGTCGATTCCATGTTCCGCATCCTCGCTCCTCTCTCGCTCCGTTCACACCATAGATCTGCGCTGACGGCATCAACGGCGGCGCGTCCGCAGGAGATCTACGGCGAAGGCTTCTTGCAGAACCTCTCTACGCTGGGGTCGGACGCCATCCAGATGACGGATCTGATCAACCAGGGCCTGCTGCAGCCGTTCTGGGACCAAATGCACCGCACGTCAGTGGCCACCTGGGTGGACTGCGCGGAGCACCTCGACCAACCCGTCTTCTTCTGGCGGGTGCGAGCGCGTGGCAGGGCAGTCGATTGGCGGATATCTGGCGCCACGGCCGCGCAGGAGGAATGGGGCACTTTGTGGCTGTTAGCGTGTGTAGCCCGGTGCGTGTCCATGGGTGAGCTTTGCCGGGGGCGGGGGTGGCTGGGGGCAACAGGAGGCGCTGCGCTGGGTGTGCCATGGCATGGGGATTGGGATGTTCAAGGTGAGCCGGACCTTATGCCTTATGCCGGAAGGAGCCATAGGGATTTGAGCAGGCGCTGGGATGCCATAAGATTTGTCGCCCCTTGCGCCACCCGTCGCTGGCACACGCCCTAGCGGCGCCCTGTTCCGTTTGTGGGGTGCACCGCTGGGGACCGGCATTGAGCAAGAAGGGAGGCCTCGTTGAACTGTCGGTCAGAGGTACCAACAGCTGTCATATGGTGCCTGAGAGCCCTTGGTGACCAGGGGCCCTGTTTCTGAGAGACCAGCCCGAGGGACGAGTTGGGCTCAGGCAGAGGCGCTGCAGGTGCAACTAGAGGGCTCACTAGAGCCCAAAGGGGGGGAGGAGGGCAGCAGAGGGGGGTCTTGACGCAGTAGGCAACGATGGAAGGATTGGGAGACTCCAAGATGATGTTGGAGAGCTGAGGTCGGGAGGCTTAGGGCAGAGGTGGCGTTGATGCCCTTAGCAACACATTGAGAGGCGCAAAGGGGGCAAAAGAGATCGGGGGGGGAGCTGGGCGCAGGATAAGCCGCTTCAGGAGCTCCTGGAGAGGCTGCGGAAGCCGCAGGCAAAGATGCACGACGGGTGGATGACGCTGAAGAAAGAGAACAAAACTTTCGTCCAGCGGCACACCCTAATCATCTTCAGGTAAGTGAGGTGCGAGTGGCCAATGGGCTGCTCTCAATGCCTTCCACAGAGCCGAGGGGTGTTGCGCCGACACGCTGTGCCGCCTAGCTCAACCTTCTGCCGATTAGGGAATTCTGAGGGTGGACAGCGGACGGTGAACGCAGTCAAGCCCATCGACAGACCAGCAGCTCCCAGACCGCTGCATGCCTTGCGCCTTTGTCTCCGCCAGATGGCAGGGTTCTCAGGGTTTATGCTGCGATGCTCCGGCATTTTTCACCAATGCGTCACGCGCCCTCGAGTGACGCTCCGCGGGGCGCTCTGTGGCGGTCTCCATCACAACTTTGCAGAAGCTCATTTTTTCCCAACAAGCCGTATGTGGATCCCGGGCATCCTATCGAGCTCGAGAAGGAGCACCATTTCGGGCCCTGGCGCGTGCGCGCTGCCCGGATTCCGAAAGGCACCTGCATGGGAACTCCGGCCGAGGGCGAATCAAGTCCAAGCGATGCAGCTGACGGACAGATCAACGGACAGGTAGCTGACGGACAGATCAACGGACAGGTGTGGTGATTCCAGCTGCCGCGTTCTTTGCGCACTCGACCTCGCAAGATGCCTGCACCTCGTCCCTGCTTGCACAGCCCGCAAAGACGGCTCTCACAACTATCCTGTGCCACATTGGATGGATATAGGGATCGCAGGACCAGCTAGTATCTGCTCGCTGGATGAGTTGCTCCAACTGTTGTGGATATTCCTCTTGTAGCTTACTTAGTGCTGGCTGCAGGTGGCGAACAAGCTGACCATGTGTGATGTACTTACGGGCGATTTCTCATACGTACTGGCGGTGCGCAAGGGCGACACCTTTTTTGTAGCGCCCGAGGCGAAGCTGAGGCAGCTTCGAGGGCTCGACCGCGATATCCGCCTCGCTATCCCGGTCGTGGTGGGCAGCGGGGAGGTTGAGAACCTCAAGTGCAAGCCTACAGGCCCGCCGCCAGGTTGCCTTGAACCATCCCCTGGCTCCCCTTATGCCCATGCAGTCTAGCTTGAAGCTGTACCCTGCTCAGATCAAGGTCTTTGATGCATGGGCGGAAACCAGTTTTGAGCAGAATCCTCGTCATATCAGCGTCCCCGACCCTGCGTGTGCTTCCCATGATTAAGACATCGAATCGGGTATACTTTGGGTGGGGGAGGTCGGGAATTTGGAGTTCAGGAGCGACGGAACAAGTGAAGGTCAATTTTTCCTTTGTGTTATAGTACTTGATGATCTGAGGGGAATAAGTGAGCTCTATCTATCACAGCACTGAGAGCAAGCCAGCTCGAACCTTGTGATGCACGTGCACCTAAACTTTACATCACTTAACACACCTCACGAATGCATGTTGATGTTGCCACAAAATGATAATGTTGTAGTATTATACACTTGCTTCAGTATAGATAAGCTTCCATGCAGCTGAAACCTCGTAGTGGCATCGTTGTGGTTGCGGAAATAATTCATCTGGTTTGAAATGCTCAAAGGAAAGCACACCATTATAAACATTGGATGATCTCGTCGATTGCCAAGAGAGCGCGTCCTGATGTCGAACCCTATAAACACATGGCAGCAGCGCACTTTCGTCGCGAGGCCTGAGTTTTTTTTTCATTTTGCAAAAATATTAATTTGTCGCGTTGTGTTACACAAAACCCCCACGGATCCAAATCGTCCAAAACAAAAGAAATGATGACCCAGGGGTAATTTCTGTCGAAGCAATTAGTTGAAAAATCTCGATTAAATTACAGTCAGATTAGGAGTCAAAATCATAAGAGAAAGATGATAATGTTTCTAAATTAGGTAATAGAATGCACTGCCAAAACTTGCATGCAACGGAGCAACAGCACAATTAGTTCCTTGGTAAAGCCCGAAGATAAGAAAGAATCCACCCCGACTAGTGAGGCAAAAATCGATACTTGATAACATGTTATCAACAATGTACTTGACATGTGCACGTAGTCGTGATGTTGGTACGTTATCGGTCGATATCACAGTCGATCTTCGATCCGTATAATCATCTGAACTGAATAAGTGCCAAAAGAGGATCGGACTTGAACATCATCAATAAGCTCCGATAGCTCAGTGGCAGAGCGGACATGCAACCGTAAGGTCGCCGGTTCAAATCCAGCTCACATAAAAAACATTTATGATTTGGCGCTACGGATATGTGCCTTACTAGTCGGGGAGGGTTTTGTAAGTTGATGGTGTTTTTGGATTTGTGCGGTCTTACACAGAGAAAACCCCTTCACTATTTATAGTCTCTAACCGAAGTTGTGGTGGAGGCATGTTCCAAAACGTTTTCTTTTTAATACTTTTTTTACAGCCCTAACATATATTCAAGGTACATATAGCAAACTATTTAATTCAATGCAGTACTGATAACATTTGTTATCAAGTTATCAACTTTTCCAAAAGAATCGGCATGACGCGTCCATACTTAGTCATATTTTTTGAGGAAATTTTTGACCGTAAATATTCGCAGTGTATATACATAGAGTGTTAAATTACAACTTTTTCTATCGGCAACTATTTCAAATTTATTTGAAATACACTATCTTCCCTCAGCTCTTTATACTCGCGCAGCGAAACAAATCCCGAAAATGCTACGACTGAACTACTGCTAACTAGCCATCGTTTTCTTGACAAATTAAGCTTCTCAAGTCCACGCCAGAAACAAAGGTTACACCGAGTAAACAATCGGGAACTCCTGCGGCATTTATCCGTACCTGCGCATCCGAGTTGACTTGTCAGTTAAGAAACACAAACAATGTAACGTGAATTAGCGTGTTCGATTAAAGGGTGTCTCGTAGACATCATGAAATAAATACACCTTTAGATCAAGGATTTAAAAGCTGCACAAAAACCTGTCCCGCACGTTGGATCCTGCAACGAGTCGCAAAAAAAAGTCAGCGGTAGCATGGTCTACAACGACCGGGGTCGTCCCGCCAGGGTCAAGCCGCAGACACGCTGCTAACTCCAAGGCAAAAGTGGAATTCAGCTAGGTAAAAATAAAGCGTTTGCGGGTAGATGAGTCCGTAACTTCCGATGCTGAGAACAGCTTTGTAAGAAAACACCTTTGCAGAGTCTTCCCGGGAAAACAATGGTAGGAGACGCACGAAAACTGTTTCAGTCAATCCTATCTTACAACGATTCATTCGAGTCTGTCAATGTCAGCAATAGCATGGTCTGCGTAAACGGGTTGATACGGCCGCGGTTAAGCCTCAAACATGCTGTCACCTCCCGATGCTGAGATAATTTCTTACGGTACGGCATCCGAAAAAAAAGACCATGCTACGCGCCAGAGTGTTAACGAGAGATTTCCATGCCCAAAAAATAAAAGCCTGCCCTACACACAAAGAATTGCACATCTACATTAAAACATCGCCTACACAAAACGGTCAGTGACAGAGAAGTGTAGAACGGAAAAGTAATGAACGCTAACAAAAGCAGCCATCACACGAATAAACATAAAAGCAAACGTCAATAGGATACGTAAACGAATAACACGAAATTAAACAACTCAAACTACAAGAACAAACCTCAGTATAAGGAAGGCTCGTGAAAATGTGAAAGACTACCAACACCCGCGCTAAGTGGAATGTGTTGTGAGCTTTTTCTGAAGTAAAGATCACAACTTGTTCTGAACTAAATATCGAACATCATTGTCAATTGTTCTGTTCAACCTATCAGATTCCCAAAGGGAAGTCATCGTATCGATCGTTATGCTAGGACAACACACGGTGTCATGCGCGGATGACTCAGCAATGTCACACATGCCAGTAGTGTCATGCGCGCCTTACAGTATTTGTGCCAGGGGCACGACGACAGATGCTCGGAAATATGTTTTTGATTGAACGTGCAAAGGTACACAATTCGGATTTTATAATATACTGGATCAGGGCCAGATTGAGGTACAAACGATAATTCGGTTCCGAGTTCTGAAGGCTAAACACTTCTCAAGTGCTCTACTTATTCACTCGTCACTCAGGTTGCAGGGTCATCCACTCGAGAGCCGATGTCACACTTCGGCTCAACGTTCAGTTCCCGATCCGATCTCATTTCTAATTCCGATTCGTCATTCTCGATTCAGATGTTATGCCGACAGACTGACACGATGACTGCCCCACAGTACTGTCATACTACTGTACTGTCATACTGTCATACTGTCATAGCGTCATACTGTCATAGCGTCATACTGTCATACTGTCATAACCTTGATATCTGATATTCGATTTCATTGTCTTTTCAACCCCGATGCGAATCTGACCATTCTTCGAGGGTCTGACTGAGTTCCACGATGACACCCCCCACAGTACTGTCATACTACTATAGTGTCATACTGTCATAGTGTCATAGTGTCATACTGTCATACCCCGGACATCTACGAGTTGGACAAGCTTATACTTGCCCGCTTGCGTGGTCGCATGGGCGGCACATTGGGCTTGGCCTGGGCAGAGTTGAGTCCACGCGAGCAGCGTCGGGCTGTGGAGCAAGAATACGGGCCGAAGACGAATATACCTCAAGAAGGCCGACCTTGGGAGACGACTGGGCTCCGTCGCCTTCGACGGCGTCAAGCGTCAGCGGCGATATCAATCCAGCGAGCCTATCGCTTGTGGCGACGTCGGCGGGCACAACGAGCGCAGGACACCCCCTTTGACTCCCATGCGCTCAAAACGGCCTCCACATGGACCACGGCAGTCCAGCGGGTCAGGCAGTGCGGTAAGGCGATTGTGCATGCTGTGTTCGGACGTGTTCGACGAGCACACCCACCTCCCAATCCTGCTCCTCTCAAACCAGACGAGACAGTTTTTGCGGCAACTCTGGGATCGAGCCCCTCTGACCTAACCCACAGCACGGACGAGTCCGAGATGGAGATTCATTGCAGCCAGTACCGGTTGCAGCAACACCGTGAGCAGTCCTCGGGGGAGGAAGGTTGCATGCCACAGAGGCCAGGTTGCATGCGACAGATGTCGGGTTGCATGCCACAGAGGCCAGGTTGCATGCGACAGAGGCCAGGTTGCATGCGACAGATGTCTGGTTGCATGCCACAGGGGCCAGGTTGCATGTGACAGAGGCCAGGTTGCATGCTACAAAGGCCAGGTTGCATGCTACAGATGTCTGGTTGCATGCCACAGAGGCCAGGTTGCATGCAACAGAGACCAGGTTGCATGCTACATATGCCAGGTTGCATGCTGGTGACGGGTGGTTGCATGCTGCAAGGGCCTTGTTGCATGCCGGTCACAGCTGTATGAAGAAATAATTGATGGCAAGGCAGATTTCAGGAGAAGATCTGCAATGACAATAATTATATTGAGGATCTGGTGGATTCCAGAAAGATCTGCAATGGCAATATCGTGATCTGCCTGATGATTGGTGGAGGAGTACCAGAATCAGGCATATATGTGCACATGATTGGTCGATGGCAGATGTCTATACAGGAATCCTGCTAGTGATTGTTAGAGAGCAACATGTTGAAAGGGAAGCTTGGAAAGTGGACCTCAGTTAGTGTTGATCAAGAGAATGAATTAAGGACAAGTTTCACATGTTAGTATTAGGCTGTATGCCAAGACTGAACATAAGGGTATGATGTAGGAGGTTCGAGACCATACATAGGAGAATCCGATGGGCAGGTTTCCCTTTGCGCTGCGATTTCGACCCGTAGTTCGCAGTTTACCTACTCCGTTATATTGTTCTTACAGTATGTATGGCACTGGCTACCGCAAGCCTACTTGCATCTGGACGCAGTCGCCTCCTCCGGTGGACCTGCGGTACTGTACGATGGATACTCCTTGCCTTCACCAACAGACTCTGGGATCACATCCGGAAACTGCTCAACTGGGGCTTCATCCTGGGCAACAAGGAGCGGGAGTCTCCGCTGCTGTATACCCTCTGCCCTCTGGATTGCTTCGTCAACTCTTCGAGCATCTGTTCGATCAGAAAAGCATATCACGCATACATACGCATGGCTGATCTGTGTCTGGATATTAGCTGCTGTACAACTGACCCTGATTTATCATCTCTTTGTACTAACAAGCTAAGAGGGGAGGAGTTGTGCCAGGGGACACTGGCCATGTCAAGCCGTTCGATTGGTATATTGTATTTCTACCCAATGGGGCAGTGCATTGGAAATAGGCACGAAAGGGGACTCCCGAGCCATTAACTGCGTACTTTGGGGAGCGAAAGCCTGGGCTCGATTATAGCTGGCAGCATATTATCGTCCATCCTTCTGGAGCGCTACGCCGCTGGGAGCGTAAGAGGGGCGGTGGCTGGTTTCTGGAAGACGCCACTCGAGCGAAGGAGCCTGTAGCGCCGTTTTCATTACCGCTCAGTAATGCGTTCTGGAAGCAGGCGAGTGTGACTGACGAGTATAAGTATCGCGGAATCCCATACACTGGGCGTAAGGTTGCGACGCCTACGAACAGTGACGATTCGGGTGCAGGTGCTGTGACCTGGAGTAAGGAGAAGCTGCCAGATTCGGATGACGATGATGACGCGGGTGTCACGGACAGTAAGCATGACATGGATACTGCCAGTCCGAAATGGGAGCCTGCCTCGCCTGAATATGATGACACCGAGGATGACGTCAGCGAGTTCGATGACTTGGTAGCTGACGATGCTGAAGAACAAGCTGAAGCTCGAAAGTTGAAGAGACTGGGACTGCAGTTGATCATGGATGATAAGGGTGAACTTATCTGGGTGCCAAAGGGCACCTCCCCGACCTCACCCGTTCAGCCAGAGGATCAGCCTATCCCCGAGCAGAAGTCTGATGCCATATCTGATGATGCTCCAGCCCCTGTGGTGGAGACTGTTCGAGTACAGCCGAAAGACCCATCTGGGTCAGATACTGGATTGACTTCAATGAGTGGAAATAATGCTGGGGTGGCTGAAGTGACGAAGAGGCAACCCAGGAAATATCCTGCCTGTTGGACAGCTGAGCACATAGCTTATTTGGAATGTACCCGAGGTAGTGACGGTGATGATGAAGAAGTGCAGGGCGTGGCTCCTCGTAGGAAGAAGGCAAAGACCAACAAGGGACAATGAAATCAGCTGTCTTGATTTGGATTGTCCAAATGTGCAGATTCTCTTATTAGGATTTGTATAGGTGGCAGATGATGATATGCCAGCCGACATGGGACAGATCCATCAGAGATCTGAAAGGCGCGCCTTGAAAGTATAAGACATGAATTTTTGCCCAGTAGAGGCTGTTCTAGCTTAAAGTAATTATTTGGAAGAGCTGATGCTCAACCTGTCCAAATACTGGTCAATCGTTCCTGCCATAAAGATATTGCAATTGCTTAGTTGTAGCCTTGTTCAAAAACTGCAGGAGGAGTCCGAGAAAGTTGTGCTGGAAGCTGCAGCCGCTCACCAGCTTCAACTCGCTGCACTTCAAACGAACATGCAGAAGGCTGCGGAGGAATCTGCTCGCGTGCAGAAGGAGCTCTGAATGGAAGTGCAGCACGAAGCTCAACAAGCTGCACTTGAGGCCGCTAGCGAGCAAGTAGCACGTCATGACCAACAGCTTCAAGAGCCTCAGCGAGTCGCAGAGGAGCAACGCCAACAACTTGACCAGGCTGCTCAAGATCAACGATTACTTAAGCAACAAGTGGTGGACGATAACCGCTCAGTGGTGGAGGCCGCGTTCGAAGCTGCTGATGACCGCGCGAGCTTAGAGGAGCACGCTCAACCGCTCACCACCCCTGTGAGTTGCGCGACTGTGACGAGCGACGCTCCCAGAGCAAAAGGAGAAGCTTTGGTGGTGCCCTCGTCAGCCACGACTGTTGACGTACAGTAATCACCCACCTGTAAGAAAACAGAGAAATCCAGGTCAGTCAGCTTTTCTCATCGAGTTGGGTACCCCCCCTCCCCCCCCCGCCAGCGTCAGCGTCATAAGAGAACGCTATGGATAGTGGACCGCGATCTCGTGAGCCAGCCAGCGAATTCCATAACCATCCACGTGGACACCTTTCCTAGCCAGCCCGTTCTCTTAAGGTGTTCATTTTCCGAGAAAATGGACCCTGAGAGCCGTGCGCAGCTTAAAGAATTAAAGCAAGATTTTGATGACGATATTATATCTGAAACAGACTATCAGGAACTTAAACCTTTAAGACAAGTTTTGTGCAAAAATCATGAAAACCCATCAAATATACCATATTTGTCAATTTCCCGGCAAAGTTTTCTTAGTTTAAGAAATGCCTCTCCAGCTAGGCAGCCAGCGGTCATTTTCCTTATTTCAGGCCATCTCATAAGTCGGAAAATCCAGTCAGCTTTTCTCATCGAGTTGGGTACCCCCCCCCGAAACGCTGGCTATTTCCTTAACGTCGAGTTTCCTTAAATGTGAGTGATTACTGTACGTGGTGAACACAAAGGAGTGACGTTCGACCCTATCGTGCAGGCATCCTCCCCTACGATAAGTGTACGAGACCGGCTTGCCAAGCTAGACTGGAGGTCCATCAGTGCACCTGCTGTTGTGGATATTCGTGCACACGTGGAAAAGCACTTGGCGGGCCACGCGGACAAGCTGGAGGCAGAGCGCATGTTCTTTGACGTCGCAACAAAGTACCGGGAGCACGATCTAGCGTCAGGGTGTGGACCGCCAGTCTCTGAGGCGCCTGCCTCTGAACTTCCTTCGCCACCTCACATGGGCAAGGCCGTGATTCTCAACGTGCACAACGAGGTCGCGTCCAGCACCACCAACATTCCGTGCTCGAGATGCACCCGTACCCCGCAACCTCCTGTAGCTATATGGAGCTGCGAGGTGGCGACCCTTCCAACCTTGTCTGAAAGCATCCAACTCGTGCCGTTGTGTATATACTGCACACGGGGGGTTTGGCCTGGTGCGTTCGACCGATTTCCATCGGTGAACCCGAAACCGCCTCCAGTGCTTAGCGGCGAAGGCGGCGGTGGCGGAGATGGAGATGGTGATGACGACGGTGACGACCCGGGAGGACCCGGTGGTCATCAATGGGGGGG
>LGRX02035339.1:12180-90094 GCA_001247695.2 Cymbomonas tetramitiformis
GTCTCATCGCTCTGGGGTTTCTCGGCCATCATGAGCCAGGCGGGTTGTATCCCAGGGTCATCATTGCCGCGCCTCTTTTGCGTCTCCGCGTACACCAGGTACTTCTTCAGCTGAGCAGGGGTCAGGAACACCTCGTCCACCAATCCCGCACAAGCAGTGCCCTTTGGAGACTTGTCTCCAGGTGCCTTCCCAGGAGAGCAGCCTGTGATAGTGACGGATCCCCAATCTTGCCGCCGCGGGACTTCCTGAGAAAGGACACAGAACCGTTTCCCTCATAACCCAGGGTTACGGGGGAGTGGCTGCGCAGCCATCTTCCGCCGAGGATAACGTCCACTTGTATGCCCAGGGGGAGAATCCGAAGGGCCAGGGCGTTCTCCGTGTAGGTGCCCGTGGTAGTATGCGTGTTGAACTTGGCGTACGCGGTAGCGCCTGTGATCTTCACAGATCCGTCCGCTAGGGTGACTCGCATCTCGGAGCCAGCCCGCGTCGTGAGACCACACCGCTTAGCACTCTGCTCCGAGATGAAGTTGTCGGAGGCTCCTGAGTCAATCAACACCTTGACCGTGTGCCCTCTGAGGGTCGCGTAGAACACCAGTAGCAGCGGTCCCTCTTCATCATGCGCCGCTGCAAGAGTCCCCTCAATGTCGGTCTTCCACTGGACTCCTCCATCCGTGCGTATGCTCTTGCACTTGAGGTTGGGGAGGAGATTGTCCGAGGCGTCGCGACACTCCTTCGCCGTTTGCCTACACGCGGCGTAGAACTCTTCATCCAGCAAGTCGATGTCTTCGGTCGGGTGGCTGATGAGATCGTCTGCGCTCGCTGTCAGCAGGGCACCCGTTGAAATGCATTCGCTCGGGGTGGGGCTGACATGAGTGGTATCGCTGGTAGTGGGGCTCACATGAGTGGTGCCGCTGGTGGTAGGGCTCACGTGGGTGGTACTCACTGTGGGGCTCACATGGGTAGTGCCACTCGCTGTGGGGCTCACGTGGGTAGTGCCGCTCGCTGTGGGGCTCACATGGGTAGTGGCACTGGTGGTGAGACTGGTATGGGAGGTTCCACTGTGGTCAAGGGGGTCCTCGTCACTCTGCTGGGGGCTGCTGGTGGAGGGATCGAGGACGAGTTGGTGGGAGCTCGGGTGGTTCTCTTCAGACCTCGCCTCATGAGCTCCAGCTGCCGCCATCCATCTGCTGGGTGTAGCGAAGCGAATCGGCCGAGGAGTCTTCTTCCATTGCCCCGGGGTCGTCAACGATAGGGTGACTGTCCAGACGGGGCGGCTCGCCCTCTGCTTCATGCGCCTTGACAGTGGTCATCTGTTGGGTGAAGCAGAGCGAGCTGGAGGTGGAGGTCTCCTCCGCCACTTCGAGCGAAGGTTGAGCGCGGTCAGGTGGACCTTCAAGGCTTCCTCCAGGGGTGGTAGGCGCGTCAGCGGCGTGCTGCGGAGGGGTCCCCTCCGGAGTGGACCCGTCCAGCTGCGGGGGCGAGGAAGGGAATGTGCCTAGAGGGCTGGGCCCCAGCTTCCTCATCTTGTACTGATGTACCGCGTGCAGACTGCACCAGGCACCAAGCAGGCCCACATCCCCTGTCGTCCCAGGTATCGTGCCCACCTCAGTGTCCAGATTGCAGAGAGATGCCGAAGACCTCGCTGCTGCTCTTCGCATACCCTCTTTTCCCCACGGTCTGGTACCGGGGAAAGAGTGAGGGCTCGAGGTTGCGATAGCCTCCAGCTGCTCGGCGGGCGATAGCTCCCTCCACCAGGCTGCGTAGAGGTCGGAGGAGCTGATGCCCAAGGGCTCGAGGGCTTGTTGGCGGCCGTCGTGCGAGAGAAGGTGCCACAATGCCATGCGCTGATGACCCTCTCTGCGATCTTGAGGTTCGCGAGCGATACGTATTTTCTCCGCCAGCTGGTTGGCGCGGTTTGCATGCTCCTGTGGTGCTCGGCTCCCAGAGCGTATGCGACAGTGGGTGCGCTCCCACATCTTGTCCACCAAGGCTTTAGCAGCTTCTGGAGATTTACGCAGAGCTCTGCTGACCTTTTGCATGGCAACCTCAAGGGGTAGGGAGTACAGCTCCCTCCTCCAATGCCACGCAGTCAGCCTCTTCCGCGGATCCGCGAGGTTGGACTGATAGTCCTGTAATGGCAGTACAGCGCGCGGCTGGGGGCGGGGTTCACGAAGGCTCTCGAGGTTGCCATCCATGACGTGGGGCCTGTGGCGGGGGACTCGCCGGCCCCTCCGACCCTCGATCCTTGCCCGTGTGTATGCAGGGCCGTCATCGAGTGGTAGGGGCGCGTCGTCGAAGGGACCACTCTCTGCAAGGGGGTGGCTGATCAGGTCATCCCCCGGTAGTGGTGGGGCACCAGCTGAGCGGTAGGTGTGTCGCAGGCGTGTCCCAGAGGCGAAGGCCACACTCTTGGGATGGGGTCGATGACCCCAGGGATCTCTGCGACCTCGTGCGCGTCGGGGTTCTTCTGGTTCTGACCGCTTCTCCTGGGCGGAGAGGGTCTGATCGCCAGGGGGTGACCTCACTTCCCCGTAGGGCAGGGTCGGGGACTGGTCGCCGGCCAGTCATTCGTCGTCTTCAGCTGGGGGAAGGCCGTCACCTTCCACGAGTTCGATGCCAGCGAGTGCTGCCAGGGTCTGGTAACCCTGCTCGTCCTCCTAGGGTAATGGTTGTTAAATTTGAAAAACAGCCATGACTTTTGCAATGATCATTTTTTGGTACCGCGATCGTGCATGCATAATTTTACAAAAATACTACAAGTCTCCTTAAAAGGGCATCCACTAATTTGTACATTTTCATTCAAATTTCACACGCGCCAACCGCCCCTTTTCACCCAAAAGTTTGTAAGGCACATATTGCTAATGATAGCATCACCTTGTATTAAGGTACATATGGCAAGTGAGGTACTAATTGCTAATTGTTGGCTGTATGCCTTAAAGTGGTACCGGGATAGGTTTCTGTGTGGGGTTGGGGTTCATCAACACGAAATAGAACGCACAAGTTAAAACTTCGGGTGATATGAAATGCTAACGTGGTCTCACCTCCCACCAAACCTGGTACACAGCTGACCAATACACTCATCAAGTGTATTGTTCTCGTACAGGTTTACCGGTCCATTTGCATAGCTTCCCTCATATTGTAAGATTAACTATCCCCAGAACAAGGTGGCATGCAGTCCTCAGCGACAATCAAAAACAAAGATCGGCACCAATTACTCGGCACACCTTCCTTCAAAGGTCGGCGTGATCGAAAATTCTTATGATAAATTTTGTTGATATGTTCTAAAGTGTTCTAAAAATTTGAAAACAAGAGTCCAGTCATTATTGTGTTTAACTACTTGATGCCTTTGGCCACTTGCTCAGGAGGGAAAGGAGCAGACTACGTAGCAGCGGTATTCCTGTGACTTTCTCCATAGAGGCTTGTGTGGTTAGCCATCACTTTCTAGAAGGGGGAGCACCCCCAGGGGCAACTGGGTGCAACTTCACTCTACGGACGGAGGTCAACTGATAAATCAGCAGATTCCAAGCTTGCACTATTTTGACGGCACTGCGATGGCAACACGAAGGAAGCCATTGGAAACCCTGGCCTCTTCAAACGGATGCTCATTCTGTAGGCTTGGTCCACTGAGTTTTCTTGCTTTCTGTGTGAAAGTAGTAGCGACGGCCATATTGGTCCTTGGCACTTGACCATCCGTCAGGCAGAGGAGTGTACAGACAATTCTTGAACCCCTCCTCGAGAGCCTGTAAGCACACGCGAGAAGTTGTGATCAAGAACAAAACTTCAACGACACACAGAGTGCTTGGCAGATGGTGTAGTCGAGGCCCTCCCCTCTTGCTAGTTCTATGAGGTCAAGTACCAAGCATACAGGCTGAAGGCAATGGCTGTCCTGCTTTCTAAAACAAAGACTAAGGCGATAGAGTTGTTCGGGAGTTTACGAGCTCCTCCTCACAAGGAAAATATAACAGGAAAGCAGCAACAAACACGGCTTAGCGGGAGACACACCGCGCGGTCCAGGTTGCGGCCGATGAACACAAGTTTGTTGACGCGCTTTTCGTCAGGCTTCCAGGGGGAAAGGGCGGGTCCAAAGTTCATCTGCTCATGCACTCCTTGGAAAACAAACTTAGTGTCTCCTTGGCCATGAATGCTGAGCACGCCTTTGCTCCGGTAGAGATCTCTCGCCTTTGCTTGCAACAGCTGTTGCATAAAGTCGTTAAAGCTGACGTCATCAAGATCACCTTCAATCTGAAAGCCGCAAGACCCAACTTGCGAAAGATCGTGCACCTGTTACGCATACCCAAGAGCATGTTGTTTAGTCATCTGGAGATGTGGATAGGGGACGATAAAGAGTGGCACCGCGAAGGGTTGCTCCTGTGGAGGCAGAGAACAAGTGTTCACAGGGTAGTGAGGACAAGTAGCCTTACTTTTTTCGTCTTTTTCGCGGGCTGAGAGTCTGCTCCATCCAAGAAGTCAGGGTCCACCTCCAGTGTTTTTTCCACAGAGAAAGAACCGACACCAAGGATCTTGGCAAGCGGCACCTTTGACTGCTGGCACTCAATTACCTCGGCAAAACCATTAATGCTCGCAATGGTTGACTTGACGTTGGTGAGCTCTTCAGGGGAGACCAGGTCAATTTTGTTCAAGAGGATGCGGTCAGCAAATGCCACTTGTTGCACAGCTTCGTTCACAGCGTTATCAGCCTTTTTCTCTTCGATGTGCTCAATAATATGCTTGGCATCTGCCAGGCAGAGAATGCTATCGATCTTGTAAAACTCGCCCACCTCCTGGTTGATGTAGAACGTGAACGCCACAGGGGCGGGATCCGCCAACCCAGTGGTCTCAATCAGGACAGCATCGAATTTCTTGCCCCCATCCAATAGTTGGGTCAGAGCACGAACTAGATCCCCTCGAACAGTGCAGCAAACGCAGCCGTTATCCATGGTAACTATGCTTTCAGCCGCCTTCATGTTCTCAGACACCAACGCATCATCAATGGATACCGCACCAAATTCGTTTTCGACGACTGCAATTTTCATGCCATGATCGCCTTTCAGAATGTGATTGACCAAAGTCGTCTTTCCGGCACCCAGAAAGCCTGTGATGATAGTCTGCAAAATAATCCAAACGTACTTTAGCGTCTGTTCAGAGACAGATTGTGCCGCAAGTGAGGCGCGTTGACCACTAGAGTGAACTTACAGGAAGTATTCACTACAGGTGGTCAAACGTACAAAGCTACTGTAAGAGAGTAAAGGAGGTAGACATCAGCGCTACAAGGACGAGGAGTGGGTAAACTCTGACGAAGAGTTCCTGAGGGGTGATGCTGAGATCTACGACCTGAAAAGTGTCTCAGAGGAGCGTATTCCAAGCAGACTCACAATGACAGCAATCTACACAGGAGGGGAGCCGCATATACAACACTGCAGCCGCATACACGAAGTGACAGCCGCAAAAGCTTCACACCACTCAAACTATCAAAAGGAGCGCCGACTAACCACGGGTGTTTTCTCCGTCTCCGGTAACTCGTAAAGATCCTCTCCGCCTCCTTGCGCGCTGGCCATTCTTTATATTGCTAGTAAACCAACTTTTTTCTTTGAGAACTTTCGCACAAACAGTTTGTTTCGAGCTCTTTTTGAACGAATTTCTGATGGCGCTGTTGCTGTTGGTGTTGCTCTTGTGGTTCACCTGATTTTTCTAAACCTGTATAAAAATGTCCTGACTACTTGTATCGTATGACTATCACTGTCAAGTGTCATGTCATGTCATGTCATGTCATGTCATGTCATGTCATGTCATGTCATGTCATGTCATGTCATGTCATGTCATGTCATGTCATGTCATGTCATGTCATGGCATGGCATGGCATGGCATGGCATGGCATGGCATATGGCATGGCATGGAATGGCATGTCATGTCATGTCATGTCATGGCATGGCATGTCATGTCATGTCATGGCATGTCATGTCATGTCATGTCATGTCATGTCATGTCATGGCATGTCATGTCATGTCATGTCATGTACGTGCACCGAGGTTAGTTCTGAGTGGAATATTTTGCTGGACTTTAGGTTCAGGGTTATTATTATGGGCTCTGATAGCCCCTAGCCTGACCTGTGTCTCTGATCGGAACCGTGACTCCGCTAGTAGTTAGGATGACAGTACAGTAGTACTAGTACTGTACTGTCAGTCATTATTTCGTATTATCCGGGTTTCCGAGATGCATGATAAAAGCACTCGGCCGGACTGCTTATGGAGCTTAGCCAGTTCGTTTTCACCGAGCGGAACACCTGTTCTCGCAGGTTATGCGCGTCACCACTTTCCCGGTAATTCTGATGGCACAGCGCCTAGCTGTTGCCATGATTGGCTAAGTTTTGACACCGAGATGGGGTGGGCGCCCCCTTAGGCAGTGGTTTTCTCTTCGCAGTATGGCCTCCTTTTGAAGTGGAGATCAGCTTTTTTTGGCATTTATTTGGCAGCAGTATCGTCGCTGGTTATGGTTATGCTTCACGTTCCGCCTGGTCAGCGGAAAGGACACTCCGCGTTTTGTGGGTCGCTCCCACTATTAGCCACTCGGCTCATGACCTGCTTGATTGTGTTATTGTTTGCTGAGACTCCTGCAGGGATTGGCCGCTGCGGGATTACCGTCTACTGTCGCACCGCTAGCCCACATTCCCGTCTCACCGTCAATTTTATAATGGATACACCACAGAGGCCGCGTACACGCGCTAGGGCGCGTAAATTAGCAACTATTTTCGATGATGTTGGAGCGTTAAATGCAGCAACGCCCACAACTCCGCAGTTGGATTCGGCTGCGTCGGAAGCTTCGGCTGCGGCTGCCACTCTCGTGCACCGGTTGCGCAGAGATTCGTTTGACGTTCAGAGTTCAAAAACTGCAGCAACAAAAGTGCTGGGCGACAAAGCCGCAAAACTCCGTGGGGACGAGACATCAGCTTCGGACATTTTTTCTCAGTTGGTGTCAGAGCTTCAGCAGCTTTTCACGCTACAGTCGACGGCATTCGCACCCTTGTTTGACCTGACTGCTGCTGACACCCCTGTTCTGCCTGCTGCCAATGAACTTTTGTACTCTGTGCTGCTGTTGCTGACTGCGCCAGGGTCTCCTGCCCGTAATTGGGTAGAGGCTTCTGGTGCGGATGTTCCTGCTGATGGCAAACGCGCCACCCTGGAGGTGGTGCGTATGCTTGCTGACGCGTCGACTCCGTTCGACGCGTTGACTGAGCTGCTTGATGTGAAGATTTCTGATGAGTATGACCCTGATGCAGGGATTCGCCTTTTAACAGCTGTCTTCGGGATGCACAGCGTCTGACGACGCTGCCCGAAGACGCTGTTAAAAGGCAGTTCCTCTCTGCTCTATCTGGGCCGGCTTACGCCACGCTGGTTGACTCGTTTGCTCGAGCTGACCAGCGTGCGGTTGTGACTCTGCTCACCCTGCAGGCACGCGTGCGCGAGCAGTACCGCTGCGGGCGGCTCTCGGGCAAGCGCACTGCAGGGCGCCCCATGTCTGTAGCATCTTGCACCACTGACACTGGCCTGGCTTCGGCCATTGAGCGGCTCAGTGCTCAGTTGGTCAAGTTGCAGCGGGATGTGGATTCCCTTAAGCAGGGTGGCTCCAAGCCGCCTCATGGGAAACACACCAAGGTTAGGTATCAATATTCAATATTTTCGATATATTGATATATCGAAATATTGTTATTGATTGATGACGAATTTGTAGATATTGAAATATTGGATATTGATTGATCGGCGTTGGCGAATATCGAAATTGATTGATCATGTGGTGGTGAATATTGAAATTGATCGATCAGTGGCGGGGAATATTGATATTGATCGATACCGAAAGTCAATTATCGATATTGATCGATGTCGAAAAGCGAATTCAAATATTGATATTTGAATGACCGTTATTGATTATCAATATCTCTACAATGCCCATCGATCCTGCGCAATTGAATTTTGCGGAAGCCATTGGTTGATTACCGCGATGTGGAGTTGTGGACAGCCTGGAGCCTGGACACTGTGGGGGATAGTGGGGGTCTCTTCCTACTATAAAAAAATCGTTTGAATTTTGTCCACCATTGACCATAGACCATTATCATAATTTCTTCATACGCCCGACGGGCGTGGTTTTTTCTTTTCTTTTCTTCACTGTCTACCGAATCCCGGAAATCCGCAGATCTGCATTACCATGGGACAACGTGGTAAGGGGAAACGCCCTCGCAAGTCGTCTACCACTCCGGTGACCCTGGTTGCTCAAGGGAAAGGGCAGGTGAAACGGACCCAGCAGCACGCTTTTGATGCGCACGGCAGTGATGAGACAGAGTATTGGGTGGAGGATATTCTTGCTACCCGCAAGCGTTATGGTGTGGATGAGTGGTTAATTAGATGGGAAGGTCTCCCGGAAGGCAGTGACACGTGGGAGCCGCTTGAGAACATCCCCGGGTATGAGGCCGAGATTGAGGCTTTTGCGAAGCGCTTGGAAGTGGCACAACATGAAATCGAGAAGAAGGTTGCCGCGGATAAGACGAAACGTTCAGCTGAGAAGAATGAGGGTGAAGGTGCGAACTAGCCCCTTCAAAAGTGTGACCTTCGATCGGGAACTTTCAAAGGTTGACATAGAGCGTAACCTGTATGTATGTAGTTCGTTTCTTTCTCTAATTATTTCTCGTTGCCATCGTCGGTCTATGATGTAGGGGAAGACGCCGATTTCGTGGATGCACCCGACAATCTTCGCTCGCCATACTGGAAGTTTTTCAAGGTTCGCAAGGAGGGGAAGAAGATCCTCGAGTACATCTGCAAAGAGTGTGAGAAGCAGGGTGTCGCCTCTCCCAAGGAGTACTGTGGGAACACGTCGAATTTGCGGACACACTTGAACCACTACCACAAGTCCATCGCTGTGAATATCAAGGAGGAGGCCATCATGGCCGAGTCTGGCGAGGCTGACGAGAGCTGCTGTAAGAAGGGCTCCCTGGAGGCTATTCTTCCGCAGGTGTGCAACCACTTGTATGTATTTTTCGTAGGTCTTTCGTTTTTCATAACGAACTCCTTTGATGATTCTACACATCGTTCATTACTATTCGATTGTTATTGCTCGACAGATATCAAAAGAGCAGCGCGATAGCCTGCATAAGAAGATCACCTTGTGGTTGGTTCGACGAGGGAGGCCCTTGTCTTTGTGTGAGCACGACACCGAGTTTCGCGAGGTTTTCGACGAAATCTTTCGAGGAGCGTATGTGCCTCCCACTACCCACCTGGTATATGATAACATTTTGACCTTATCCGCGGAGGGCAAGGTCAAGGTCATGGAAGACCTGAAGCACCTGTTTGCAGAGGGCATTTTGCCTAGCATAGCAGGCGATATTTGGTCTGAAGGGGGCATCGCGATCTTTGGAGTCTTGGTTTACTGGATGGATGCTGACTTTAAAATTCAAGAACGTCTCGTGGGGGCTATCCCGTTTTCCGGCGTTCGTCACACTGGTTTGGAGGTCGAGAAGGCGGCTAAAACGGCGTGTGCGGATTTTGGCATTGGGGAGTTCGGCATTTCTCGTGGGGGGGAGCATGACGAGGAAGTCGTGTACAAGGACACCGTCCGACATTTTGTCCATTGCACAGTCTCGGACAACGCATCCAACATCGTCAACGGGTGGAAGTGTTTCGACGGGCATGAGTGTAGTTACCACACCCTTGCCTTGACTGTTGGGGCCTTCCTGGAACACCCAAAAGTGAAGCAAGTCTTCGTTAAGCTACGTGGAATGACTGGCCACTTCAATCATTCCGTGCTTGGTGCCAAAGTGCTCAACGAATGCCAGAGGCGACAGGGTCTTGGCGAGACCAAGCCCCCCAAGGATAACGATACGCGGAGTGGATGGGGTGGAGCGTGTAAGAAGGCGACGTGGTACATGAACAACCGGGTACGTTTTCCAACCTGTCTATGTCTGCTTGGCCTATCATACATATGGTTGCACCTTTCTTCCCAAGATGCTAAAAGGTGCAACAGCCCACATAAATAAGTGTTGTACGGTAGTTGCTTGCTACGTACTTTTTGCCATGTTGCTTAAATGTGCAGCCGCCCTCATATAGTGAATACGTGGTGTAGCTTGTTGATGCGGGCGCAGTCGGCGGTGCAACTTTACGATGTGGAGCACACCACGAAGGCCGCGACCGCTGTCGCGAACCTGGACGGCAGTGTTTACAAGGATCATCAACTGCAAGTTGAGGAGTGGGACATCGTGAGGGAGGCGGTGTACATTCTTCAGTACGCCGCCTCCACAACTGACTTGCTTCAGGGTACATCGTATCCGACGGCCAACCTGGTGCTCCCGCTGGTTGGGAAGCTTTTTAACATCGCAAGTGATAGCACCACGTTGAGGTATGAGGGCAAGAAAGTAGAGATCCAGGAGACCGCCGTGCAAGAGGCTCGTCAGAAGTTGTGTGATGATTTGTCAAGCCGATATTTTGAGGACTTGATGGACTGTAAGCTTGAGGACTTGGCCGTGGCCACATTGTTGGATCCACGGCACAAGAGCTTCAAGTTCAAGTCGGCAACATATTTCATGCGCGGTATCAAAACTACAATCTCAAGTCCTTAGCCCCTTGCATGCCTGCCTTGCCAGCTCATTTGTTTGTTTCCACTTGCCACTGTATTTGTTCTCAGTGTCAATGTCATACCTTGTTTTTGAGTTTCTACAATGTGGACGTGATGTGCTTCTTGTTCACAGGTAAGCTCACCAAAGACAAGGCAGTGAGTTGGGCCCGCCACGCATGGGAAAAGGATTGGAAGCCCAAGCAAAGTGGTGAGCCGACGGCCACTGTCCAAAAGAAGGCCAAGGTGAATGGTGGCCGTGCTGTTGTGACGGTCGCATCTTTCTTAGCAGACAGTGACTCCGATGATGAGGGCGGAGAGGAAGCCATTGAGTTGATAGAAGTAGGGGAGGCAGAAGATGAGTTAACTAGGTATCTTGGGTATCCTGATTCCAAACCTGAAACTGATGTGAGCGAGTGGTGGAAGGAGCACTCGCGGAAGGACCTTCCCAACTTGGGCCGAATGGCCAGGCAGTTTCTTGCTGTGCCCGCGTCCACTGCGGGCGTGGAAAGGGCTTTTTCTAAAGTTGGTGCAATGCATTCAAACCTTAGGAAACGGTTAGCAGAGGGCACGATAGAGCACAGCATAATGGCAGCCATGAATGCTTAAGTAAAAAGTTGGAATAGATAGATAATTGGAGATATCTGTTGCTAACATTGATATGTTATTGTTTGGTATCAATTATTGATATCTTAGAAACTTGCTAGAATATTGTTATTGATTGATATGCCCTAGTAGGTTATCGATATTGATTGATATAGAGTGATACATATTGTTATTGATTGACCTGAAGCAGCGAAATATTGTTATTGATTGATCTCAAGCAATAATTATTGTTATTTATTGATCACATCAGAGTCTTATTGATATTGATTGATATGAAATTTCAAATATCGAAATCTAATCAATACCACTTTCAGATTTCGATACCTAACCTTGCTTCCGGGTGCGGCCGCTCATTTTGACGGCCGCGACGACCGCTCTCCTTACCTCCTGGAGGTCCACTCCTCGGCGTACTAGCTCCCCTGGTCTGCTGGCGTTGATGGCAAAGACAGAGAATCTACACCTCCCAAGGGAGTTGTGAGGGTCCTCGCGCTTTTGCTGCATCAACCCCCTGGACTCGGAGACTGACTGCTGGTGGATCTCCAGGCGATAAGCGCCGTCCTCGGAGAGCCCATGGTCCTTGAGCTGGAACCACATTAGCCCTGACAGCGGTTGGTCTTTCCCCAGGCGCTTTAGGCCTCGACGGATGTCTTGCCACATATGCCTTTGCTTCAGAGCCTACGGCTCTGCAGCAGTTCAAGGATGCTGCTGCCTCTGCTGAGTCTGCACCTGTTGAGCATCTCTCTATTGGCCGTGTTGCATTTGCTGCGGTCAGCGGTCCGCTTGCTGGTGGTGTCGCTGAGCCGACCACTGACGGGCAGCTGCTGCCGCGGGCCTCTGCACCTGTGCATGGTGAGCCGGTTGACTTGCATGAAGTCAACCGTGCCGCCTTTGTGCCGCCGTCGGCCTCTCTGGCTCTCGGCCCAATGGCTCCTGCTGGCAGTTCTTTCAAAACATTCAACACTGTCCACCCTGACTGGTTTGACATTGACCCTGAGCCTGTTGATGTCTGTGACTCCGATGATGATGGGGAGGGCTCCAACTACCCTCCTGGTGTCTGCCTGACTGAAATTGAGGGGGGTGCACCGCCGACGACTGCAGCATTTCGGCGGTTCGGAGTCCCCAGAGGCTCCAGGCCATTTGGCATCGGTGAATTTGCACTCACTCTTTTCATGGTGGCTACGTTTCTGTTCAGTGCTACGGCGATGCCGACCCTCGTGGTCGGCGGTGGTGTCAGGGGCCTGGTTGAGCCCGGAGCCACTTACGGCTACGGTTCGCTGCGGTCCCATGAAGCACTGCTGGATTCTCTTAACCCGCCTACGGTGCCTGCTGTAAACCGTGACCCTGGAACCCTAAATGTCAGGGACCTTATGCAGGAGCCGAACAGAAGGGACCTGGTAGCCATTAGACTGATTCTGGAGGAATTAGGATTTTACAACACAATGGGACAGGCGAAACTCCTGATCAAATGGATCAGAGGGCACAATAACGATAGGCTTCATGACAAAGTAGATAGGACGGCCAAAAGAGCGGCATTCAGGTACAGCGGGAGACAGCTCAGGTTCGACGAAGATGGGGACTTAGATTTTTCTCTCCTCTTTCATGAACAATCCATAACGGGAGGCATCAGGAACCACATTAGGAGACTCCAAAGATTGAGCCACCACAAAAAGTGGAAAGACATGCATGGACAAGGAAGGGCACTCAGGCTATTGGAGGGTAGGCTATTTAATTTAGAATATTTTTTCATAAGTTTAGAATACCCCATTTTATCGTTAATTTAGAATAAGTTTTCTTTATGTCATCCGGCTATGACCGGTGCATGCATCCATGACGTTGTACCTGTACCTGTTGAGCTATCCCCATGCCATGCGAAATATTACACTGAAGAGTTGTCTTGCCGTGATGTCCATATGTCCGAATGGAACCAAAAACCGTTCGATTAAAATCGAACGGTTTTTGGTTCCATTCGGAAAGATTCACGGCCGTGAATCTAAAAGTCACGGCCGTGATTAACGACTCTTTACGCATAATGACTTTTATTATTTGCCATCTTTGCCACAATAGACACTCACGGCGTGTTCTGCTTGACAAAAAGTAAGTAACTTGAAGCCTTGAGCTTCAACTTACTGAAAGATATGTATCTTGGCAGTATGTGTGCCAAGTTTCGTGCTCTAGGACGCACGGGAAGCCCTCGGCTGTTTGGCATCTTTGGGTTTGGGTGTCACGTTCGAACCCAAACCCAAAACATCTGCCTTAGAAATAGATTGCGCGTTTCGCGCAAAAGTAACTTGAAGCCTTGAGCTTCAAGTAACTCAAATATACGTATCTTGGCAGTATTCGTGCCAAGTTTCGTGCTCTAGGACGCACGGGAAGCCCTCGGCTGTTTGGCATCTTTGGGTTTGGGTGTCACGTTCGAACCCAAACCCAAAACATCTGCCTTAGAAATAGATTGCGCGTTTCGCGCACAAGTAACTTGAAGCCTTGAGCTTCTGGTAACTTAAATATATGTACCATGGTAGTATTCGTGCCAAGTTTCGTGCGTTAGGACGCACGGGAAGCCCTCGGCTGTTTGGCATCTTTGGGTTTGGGTGTCACCTTCGAACCCAAACCCAAAGGCAAAGGCATAGGACAGTTTCGTAGATTCTGTCCCGATGCCTTTGCAACCTCGCTTGCTAACTCATATTACAATGAATATTCAACATTCAAGCGTTGGATACCCCACGCCAACGGGAAGCGCTCGGCTGATTTGTTATTTGGGTATGCGCACCCAAATGACAAAAAACGCATCTTTGAAACTCGTTAGTTTCAAAGATGCGTGGCCGATGCCTTCGTGCTTATGTGTGTTAATCCATATGAAATATTCCATGGAATAAATGTGAATATCCCGCACAAACGGGAAGCGCTCGGCCGTTTTGTAAAATTAGGGTGCACCCAAAATACAAAACGCATCTTTGAAACTCGGAAGTTTCAAAGATGCTTGCCGGTCGCGTGCAGCGGTAAAAGGCAAGTCAAAGGGTTTAGAATCTAGAAGAAGTACAGGGGCCTTTTTTTCAAGCAGGACACGCCGTGAGTGTCTATTACAACGGCGCCCACCATTATCACAAGCGAGACAAACCTTCTTAAAGCTTTTTGGAGGCTTCCTCATGATGGCACCAGCGGGAACGAGAGCGTTTGACCTGTGTGCACATTATTTGAACACGAGTCGTGAAAAGGACCACCGGTCATAGCCGGATGACATCAAGAAAACTTATTCTAAATTAACGATGAAACGGGTTATTCTAAGATTAAGAAAACTTATTCTATATTAATTATTTTTCCCTATTGGAGGAGAATCATGTGAAACCAATCAAGGATGTATCAAAGATTGCATCCAAGTACTTCACAGCTTATAGGTGCAGGGAACTCACAGGCCTACAGGCATCCCCACATAGAGCACATAGGATGGGAATTGGTGAAAGCCCGACCTGCCGGACGTGTGGCACAACAACACAATGCACCTACACACACATCCAACTGAATTGCCCAGGGGAAGGAAATAAACTACACCAGTTAAGGGAAAACCAGCAGGAGGAAATGAAAGAAACCATCAGGAAAGCCACAGTGGGAGACCCGAGATTGATAATAGAAGGCAGTAACACAAGGGGGGGCATCATCAGCCCCTCCGAAATCTTCCCCTTAGCAGAAATAGACAATGACTTAACAGCCTCTAGACCACTTGCTGCTCTACCGGAGGCTAGCATGTACAGGTTGTCAAACACTAGGAAAGGTACTGTAGCAGTAGCTGCTGCACCCATAGACACGAACAGTGATGGCAGTCACAACTTCCAAGACCTTCAGTACATTAAAAAGAAAGAATTCTGGAAGTTAGTTGAGTGGCATAGGCTGACAACTGATACACCCCAGACATCGATCAGCAATTACACACAACGGGCCAATGATATTCACTCGGCACTTATAGCATGTAATACTGAGTCGGGTGACCCGAAGAATTGTTATGCGATAAGAAGAGACCTATTAGATATCATCATAGATGAGAGAGGCTTAGGAAAGGACGGATGTGAGCTTTTCTGTAACCCTGTAAACTCTCACCCAGGAATCAAGTCAAGGAGGTGCATTCCCACGGCGGCTATGAAGGAGGCGTTGAGACCCTTTTGCCACAAGGGGAAGATAGGGTGGGATGGACTTGCAAGAGATGCATATGTCAACAGTGTAACGGGAAAAGGGAAAAAGGTATATGGGAACCCACCCTTTGATGGGGGGGTTCTCAGGGAAGCATCTGCTGTTATGCAAACGTTGTCCCGTGGCCTAGAGGCGGCCAGGACTTCGGAGGGATTTGAGGGGATTTGGATCCTGCCATTGTCGCCAAAGAACCTCAAAAAGTGGACTGGTAAGGGTTTTAAGCTAATTTTCAAGTACCCAAGGGGAACCATACCTTTCATTCCACATGATTATTGGTCGGGTAAAGGGCCCTACACAATGCCAGGGGAGGGATGTTACAAAGATAAGTACTCAGATGTGGTCATACTATCCATTGATAGTGAGAGCATGGGGTGTCCTGTTAGTAAGAAACTTGATAATGAGAAAATGCAATACAAGTTGCTTCAATGGTTCATAAATGTAGTCCCGCATAAAAAGATCACCCCCAAATTGCTCAAAGAAACGGGCCTGCACCCGGATATGATTGAGCAAGTCCTGAGTGAGAGGGACTGTCTGTTGCCACCCCGATTGTGCCCGTGGGTGGGGGGCAGGAATAATGTGGAACAACGAAACCAGTACCCTGGAGCACACTTGGATGGCGGGCACAGGAACGCAGGAGGAACCCCCTTCCTTAATGCGGTGGAGTGGCCGGAGGAACTTGCTCTCATGGGGTACTTACCAGAAGGCTTTGGCAAGGTGCTCAAAGGGATCGGGGTTCCACACCGTGGGGTGAAGACACTCTTGAAAAAACTGTCCAGATGTGTAGGCGTCATGCAAGGGAAAGATGCATATTACATGAAACGGGAGCCCTACCTGAGAGTGGCATTGTAGAAGAGGCACCCAACATTCAGGAACTTTGCACGGAAAATAGGAAAGTAACCGATGTGGTAAAGGCAGCAGGGGAAATGCTAGGCAGCTATGTGAACCCCCACCCTCCCCCCAGCCCCCACGGGGTTGGGGCCCCTTAGGGCCCCGGCCCTAAGGGGGCACCACCGGCCCAGGGGCCGGAGCACCCCTGGGCTTTTCTCACTTCATCATCACCACCGCCCACACCGCCTCCATCTCCATCGTGCATCAGCTCCACGGCCTGCTGATGTTTTTTCCGACGCTGGTGGCAGACACGCTTTCATTAGTGCTTTGCCACCCTTGCTTCCACGCTTTGTGGAATGCTTCCTGCCTTTGCAGACTGTCATGTATGAGGGGAACAGACTCGAGTAGATCGTTCCGAAGGCGTTGCCTTACTCATCGACGTAAATGTTTTATTATTATTGCACTGCTGGATTCTTTTGACCCACCTATGGTTCCTGCTGGCTCGTCATTGCCGCCTCGGGATGTGCCGCGGTTCTTTTCTCAATCGACCTCGGCTACTTACCAGTCTGATGATTTTGCCACTCCACTCTGGGATCCGCCTGACCCGCTTGGGTCTGGTGGTGCTCTGGGATCGTCTGTTTCTGTCAGCTTCAATGTTCTTGCTCTCCCGCCTTGCCCACTTGGGTCTGGTGGTGTCAACATTTATGATGTCTCTTCTCAACTGACTTCGGATGCTTTTCTTGATTGGAATCCGTCAGCTGAACTCGGCTCTGCCGACCAGCTTTACAGTGGCTAGAGTCTGCTTATTTCAAATCCTGGAGGTGTGATTAGCCTTAGCCGCAGTGGTGGGTTGTGCCGGGACAAGTCCCCGGGCACCCAGCTAAAAGTATATCTGTTTCCAGTGAAGTAGCTGTTTGTTATCTGTTTAGTTTGCTCCGCTTGCCTAGCCCTATTAGCTACAGTCACAGCTCCGGGTGGTGTGCTGGACTTTAGGTTCAGGGTTATTATTATGGGCTCTGATAGCCCCTAGCCTGACCTGTCTCTGATCGGAACCGTGACTCCGCTAGTAGTTAGGATGACAGTACAGTAGTACTGTACTGTCAGTCATTATTTCGTATTATCCGGGTTTCCGAGATGCATGATAAAAGCACTCGGCCGGACTGCTTATGGAGCTTAGCCAGTTCGTTTTCACCGAGCGGAACACCTGTTCTCGCATATTTGCTCAGCACTCTTTCCTAGGATACTTTGAAACTTAATCTTGGAGGACGCTTTGCCGACGTTGTTGGCACTCCTGCTGAATTGGTGGTGGCTCCTGCTGAGATTGTTTGCTTGACGCCGATGTGTGTATGTGAGGGCGTTCACCATATCTCTTCTGCTTTTTGGTGAAAAAGCAGGTTGCTGTGTTTGCATGTTGCAGGCAATTACCCCCGGGACCTAGCTTGCGGTTGTCCTTGCTTTGCTTCGACTCGTTGAGCAGCGATCTCGTGCTCAGCGGCTCCTTGGACGACCTTTGTGTCTACGTGCACCGAGGTTAGTTCTGAGTGGAATATTTGCTCAACACTCTTTCCTAGGATACTTTGAAACTTAATCTTGGAGGACGTTGTTGGCACTCCTGCTGAATTGGTGGTGGCTCCTGCTGAGATTGTTTGCTTGACGCCGATGTGTTATTGTGAGGGCGTGCACCATATCTCTTCTGCTTTTTGGTGAAAAAGCGGGTTGATGTGTTTGCATGTTGCAGGCAATTACCGCCGGGACCTAGCTTGCGGTTGTCCTTGCTTTGCTTCGACTCGTTGAGCAGCGATCCCGTGCTCAGCGGCTCCTTGGACGACCTTTGTGTCTACGTGCACCGAGGTTAGTTCTGAGTGGAATATTTGCTCAGCACTCTTTCCTAAGATACTTTGAAACTTAATCTTGGAGGACGTTGTTGGCACTCCTGCTGAATTGGTGGTGGCTCCTGCTGAGAATGTTTGCTTGACGCCGATGTGTTTATGTGAGGGCGTTCACCATATCTCTTCTGCTTTTTGGTGAAAAAGCAGGTTGTTGTGTTTGCATGTTGCAGGCAATTACCGCCGGGACCTAGCTTGCGGTTGTCCTTGCTTTGCTTCGACTCGTTGAGCAACGATCTCGTGCTCAGCGGCTCCTTGGACGACCTTTGTGTCTACGTGCACCGAGGTTAGTTCTGAGTGGAATATTTGCTCAGCACTCTTTCCTAGGATACTTTGAAACTTAATCTTGGAGGACGTTGTTGGCACTCCTGCTGAATTGGTGGTGGCTCCTGCTGAGATTGTTTGCTTGACGCCGATGTGTTTATGTGAGGGCGTGCACCATATCTCTTCTGCTTTTTGGTGAAAAAGCGGGTTGTTGTGTTTGCATGTTGCAGGCAATTACCGCCGGGACCTAGCTTGCGGTTGTCCTTGCTTCGCTTCTGCTAGAAAAGCAGTCTCAGGCAGTGAGACGTGCGAGCAAGGGATGAACCGAAACCCACGAGAATAACATTAGATGGAATATAAGGTTATTCTCTAGGAACTGTCACGTGTGACCCACCAAAGGTGACAGACCGGGATATCGATATCGAGGTCGATCTCGACTGTCGATACCGATATTCCAGCAGCTTCGACTCGTTGAGCAGCGATCTCGTGCTCAGCGGCTCCTTGGACGACCTTTGTGTCTACGTGCACCGAGGTTAGTTCTGAGTGGAATATTTGCTCAGCACTCTTTCCTAGGATACTTTGAAACTTAATATTGGAGGACGTTGTTGGCACTCCTGCTGAATTGGTGGTGGCTCCTGCTGAGATTGTTTGCTTGACGCCGATGTGTTTATGTGAGGGCGTGCACCATATCTCTTCTGCTTTTTGGTGAAAAAGCAGGTTGTTGTGTTTGCATGTTGCAGGCAATTACCCCCGGGACCTAGCTTGCGGTTGTCCTTGCTTCGCTTCGACTCGTTGAGCAGTGATCTCGTGCTCAGCGGCTCCTTGGACGACCTTTGTGTCTACGTGCACCGAGGTTAGTTCTGAGTGGAATATTTGCTCAGCACTCTTTCCTAGGATACTTTGAAACTTAATCTTGGAGGACGTTGTTGGCACTCCTGCTGAATTGGTGGTGGCTCCTGCTGAGATTGTTTGCTTGACGCCGATGTGTTTATGTGAGGGCGTGCACCATATCTCTTCTGCTTTTTGGTGAAAAAGCAGGTTGCTGTGTTTGCATGTTGCAGGCAATTACCGCCGGGACCTAGCTTGCGGTTGTCCTTGCTTTGCTTCGACTCGTTGAGCAGTGATCTCGTGCTCAGCGGCTCCTTGGACGACCTTTGTGTCTACGTGCACCGAGGTTAGTTCTGAGTGGAATATTTGCTCAGCACTCTTTCCTAAGATACTTTGAAACTTAATCTTGGAGGACGCTTTGCCGACGTTGTTGGCACTCCTGCTGAATTGGTGGTGGCTCCTGCTGAAAATGTTTGCTTGATGCGATGTGTTATCGTGAGGGTGTTCACCATATCTCTTCTGCTTTGTGGTGAAAAAGTTGGTTGCTTTGTTTGCGGCTGTGTCTTTCCTGACTAGCGCTGCAATGTGATGGGGAATGAATGGGGATGTGTATATTCCATTAGAGACGGTCATGTATAACGCAATATAATGTGGTGTTCTGGAATTAGATATTGTGCAGTATACTGAGATGGGGTTGTGTCTTTGCTGAGAGAAGGAATTTGATGCAGCCGTATTGATGGTATTGGTTTCTTTGGGTACACAGATCGTCCACAATGGCGTCAGGGAGCACACCAACTCATGAAGACGTAGAAGCATTGCGTTCTTTGCTGCATAAAATTATTGTCGATCGGTTTCACAAGGACACTTCGCTTCTTGACAGTGTCATCTCCACGCTGACGGGCCTTTGGGTAACAACACGATCTGAGCTACAATTGGCCTTTGATGCACGAGCACGTTCTGAGTCTTGTTGGTCAGAATTGAAAACCAAAGTACATCTACCTCCGTTATTTTGGGACGCGTTAAGTTTGGAGTTGGAACCGCCAAAAGTTGCTCCACAATCTGAGGGGGATAATCAATCTTCGGGATCTCGAACTGTGAACTCCCTGCTTATGGGAAACGCTGAACGAGGCATCAAGCGGAAGAAGGATGAGTTTACTGTGCAATGGTCTCCATATGGCCCAACAAAGCTGAAAAAGGACAATGGATACGCCGTCGTTTGGAATATGGAACACTGCTTTGTGTTCAACTCAAACTCACTGCTCGATGTGAAGACTCGGAATGATATTGTTAACATGCGCTGGAACATGAAGCAAGCTCCCCATGTCGCACTACAAAATATTCACAAACGAGGTGGGCCCTTCCATCCAACGTGTGTTGTATGCATATGAAATAATATATTGCTTGTGAATTTGCACACGGTGTGAGTAATCTTAACGTGTATGTTGTAGATGTGAGGTGCACATGTGCCTTTGACAACAAGCTATGGTGAAATTATCAAGCTGGAAGGCTGGGAAAATGTCATGACGAGGTAGTTGGAAGTCCGGCAACTCAGGCAATCCCTATTTCTTATTGTGATGCAGGGGGGGTCGCTAAACAATTGGCAGCCATAAATCGGAAGAAGTTGAGCCTTCCTGTTTTGACGGAGAGTTTGACGCCGTTGAGGCTCAAGAGTGAGGTTTTGATGCGCGAATACAACGAGGCGATTGAGCTCATCGCGCGGGAACGCAAAATTGCCCAAGCACCTCGGAAGAGCAATCCTATCGAGATACTTCCTGACATGCCCATGTATCGAGCTGATCCTACCAGATGTTCCCTCAGGCACAAGTACCCGAAGATTGTTAGTCTCACGGATGTGCACTATGCAGAATTGCTGCATGCGGTGCATCAAAGTTGGGTTGAAATGAAGGAGGCCTTGGACGATTTCAACTCCTCTCTTGCTGAGACGTTAGAGGCAGCCCGAGAAGCGGAAAATGACGATGGTGTAGTTGAGACACCTTTGTTGAACCTCATGGGCGGTGACTTGGATGCTGGAGTGGCTGTTATTGAGAGTGAGGAGGAGGTTGAGGAGTTTGAGGAGGAGGAGGATACTGCTGAAACGATAAGAATTGATGCTATTCCTGTGATGGAAAAGGCTACACCTGGTACTACATGCTCTGGAAATACCCATGACCGGCAATCAGGTAATTATCTCTATTTTGCGCACTCTACACTGTGGTGGATAATGGGATGTGGCTGTGTGATTATATACCATATTGTGATATATAATGGCATACGGGACTGTGTTTTCATCAAACACCGTAATGAAGTATTGGATGAGGCACTGTGATTTCATCAGAAATTGTGATGGGTAATATGATGGGGCTGCTTGATTTGATTAGATACCGTGATATACAATGGGGTGCGGCCGTGTCTTCCCAAGAGACATGGCACAAGGCAAAAGGCTCCGTCTTTGTATCACACACCATGGGATGGGTGTGTCTCTCTTCATTTTTACCACCACTGTGTTCTATGTATTACGATCGTGATACTTCTAAGCAGATTAGAAACTTCAAGATGTGTTGTGGATGATACTTACACTTGTTGGATGTGGTATGTGTAATGCAGGTGAAATTAGTCCGATGAGGCAACCTTTTCCGGAAGTCAATGTCCAGGTGGTCCTGGAGGAGCCTCGCAGCCGGTCAGGCGCAACCGGACCCACGGCAGGCAGATCCCGCAACCCTCCCTGAGCCACGGCGGCCACCCAGGCGGCAGCAGCAAGCAGCAACAAAAGTTTAAAAATTCTGCCGGCTCCCAAAGGTTTAGCTGGAGAGTGCAGGGTCAGTATGCAAGTCAGCATCCTCCACCCCCCGTGCATACGGCCCAAGCCTCCTGCCGCACTGACGAAGACCACAAGTGCCAAGACCAACACTACGTAGGCGAGCTGGGCCACCCGATAGAAAGCGACCGTGCGTTGCAGGCGCTGAAGTCGGGCTGCAAAGCGTGGCTTCAGCATGCGACGCGGAATGGCCGCCAGTGTAGCTGGACCCGCCGCAGAGACCTGCTGCGCTAACGCAAGCGCGCGATTCACTTGAGTTTGAAGCGCGGCGAGCCCACGCCCGCCGCACGTCATGCGGGCGCCCAGCAGCCCATGCCTGCCAACGTGGATGGCCATTACCAAGACGTGCCCCAGTGAAACGACTGCCACCCCGAAGTGCATGGCGAGCACGACGAGCCCAAGCCGGAGCAACGGTACGTACCACAGCCCGCGCCGGGCATGGTGAAACCCAGCAACCTGCCAGACCACGATGCCCAGCAGAAGCAAGTGCCTTACCAATTCCAATAGTACGTGAAGATGTAGTCGATGATGTGTCCACCGTTGATGTGGCGCTGTATGTACTGCCCACAATGTGCGCGCCATGGCTCTGCGAGCCAGGCTGGAATGCCACACCCAGAGCGCTGCCATTTTCCCAAGGCACCTCATGACCTCCATGGCCGCCCATATCACTACCACTGCCAAGCGAGGCAGCTGCGGCCATTGCAAGCGCACGAGTGCCCCCGTGAGGAGGAAGCACGTCTGCATGTGCATTGCCCACCGTCTGGTGGCGGGCTGTGCACCCGGCTCAATGCCGGGGCTGCTGCTCAGTAGTGGGCGCGCCGGGCTGCAGCGGGCCCGGTGCCCGACTGAAAAGGCTGCAGCACTGCATCCCTCCTCCGTTCCTCCATAATCTCGTCGTGCCTCGGCCGCGCACCTGCTGTACGGGCTGCGCCCCGGTCCATGCGCTCGCTGCGAGCGGCTCCAGGACGCTGGGACTCCTCTCCTCTGGGGCTCGGAGATCTCCTCCTGCGCTGGCCGCTCCGCGGGGAGCGTTGGTGTGCGGGCCCAGGGGTCGAGTTTGTGCGACGTCCATCCCGTTGGCCCTCACTCTGGGTACTGGTGCCTGCGGATATGAACGTCCTCCTGCACTGGGCTGCTGGGCGCTACGCGGGGTCAAGGGCTTGTGGTGACCTGCCTGAAGCGACCTCCTGGCCCTGCGCGGCTGAAGGGCACACTTCACTCTCTTGACTGCAGATAGAACCTGAGGGGGAACCCAAGTCTATGACCGTACGGTGCTCGGGCCGCTGAGCAAAGTTGACCTCCAAGCCTCCGGAACGCAATCCACCGAACGCGTCGCTGGCGCCGGCCTCATTCTCTGGCTGTGAACGCGTGCCATGGCGACCATCGGGACCGGCGTCGCCGGAGGTGCCCTGTCCCATTCTCACGGAGGGACGAGCGGTGAGTGGTCGGTCCCGGTACTCCCTCAAGGTCTCTTCGTGCCTACTGATGATCTCAGTCCTCTCCGCGATGCTGACGTTCAACCGCGCGATTGCGGCGCGAATCAAACCTCCTGCTGTGTCGCCAGCCCCCACGCTGTGCACCACGTCATGTCTCTCCGAAGCAGAGTGCTCTGACAATGGCGACGGTGTCTGCGTGCGGTGCGGGTCGGGAACCGTGTGATCACCAACCGCAAGCAAGGTTGGGCGAGCGCCCCGAGGCGCTGTCAACCTCCTCATCGCCTCCCCCCTGTCTGTAAAGGGAGTCGCCGTCTTCTCCGGGTTGGCTTGGGATGGGCGATGGTGGTGCCCCCGAGGTCGTAGGAGTAACCCCCTCTGCGGTTGTGTCCACATTGCTCAGGAACTCGCTACGCAGCTGGGTACGCAACTCAGTTCGTCGCGTTTCCTCGGCTCGCATCGTAGGCCCCGCCACGAGAGCTGCGAGTGCAGAGAGCGGAGCCCTGTGCATCACTGCCGACCTGTCCCACGTCATCCAACTGCACCGCTCGGATTTGCGCGTCCTAGAGGAGAGGTACTCCAAGGTGAACACGACGCCATAGGAGCCCCGTGTGTGGTAGTAGCTGTGATCCTCACAGAGGTAGTACACGGCCTTGGAACGGGGAGTGGCTCTCGTCTTGAGGACTCGCAGAGTGCCTTGCTGCGGACCATCGACCAGGTGGCTCTTGGCTATCTTCACCAGCTCCTCGCCCGTGCCGAGGCCCGCCACGTGCATCCGAATGGTGCCCAGGAGTCCACCAGTACAGCCTCTTGACTGCCCCCCAGCGGCAAGTACTCACCCCGCTGTCCCACTGCTGCAAAGGAGGCATAGCGGTGCATCAACTTGCTGCTGAGCTCGCATGTGTGCAGTCTCTTTCCTCGTTCCGCATAGGGCTTTCCCAGCTGGAACTCTATTCGACCCTTGAAGCACCGGTAGGGGACGAGGAAGACAGTCTGCCCGTCTAGTTCTGCGAACTCTGCGATCTCACTCGGGTTCATCCAGGTGGACTCCTGAGTGGTGCTCTCGCTGTTGGTGTCCGACTCAGGTTCGTAGGTGCTCTGGAACACCGACGGCTGATACTCCCGGCTCTGAGGGTCAAATTCCCCATTGGGCCACGTCTGATGCCTCAGGCGCAGTGGGGCTGAGGCTGGTGGCGGTACAGTACAGAACCAGATGGCCCTGCACTGTCCCCCCTGAGGGTCTTGCCTGTGGAAACTGGCGGCGGCAGCGCTGATGCATGGCCAGACGGCCCCGCCTCATCCCTCCTGACGGTCTTGTGCTTGGGGGCTGGCTGGCGGCCGAGGTGGCGGGTCTCGCCTAGCTCCGTAGGTGTCAAGCTCGTCACGTGCTCTATCTTCTGTCTTACATGCGGAGAGCATCACTCTGCCCTCCCCCAAGTGCAGAAACTCCAGGGCGGCGGCGTTGGTGTTGAACACTTCACCATCCCCCCCTTCTCCATCTGTCACCGGGTAGAACTTTCCCACCTTGCACGTCACACCTGACAGCGTCAGCAACGGAATGGCTTGCTTACCAGCCACCACCTCGTCGTACTTCACCTTCAAGCGCGCTCGGAGGTTAGCAATGTCCACCTTCTGGACATACTTCAGGGGCTGATATCGCCAGCGCTGGTCCCCCTCGTAGTAGAAAGGCAGCTGGAACTCGCCAGTCACCCTGCCCATGGGGCTCATGCTGACACTGCCAGCCATGGTGTGCCGCACCATCTTCTCCATAAGCTCCCACTGCACGCGAGTCTTTTCGCTGAGCACGCAGAACTGGTGCGCCCTCCTGTCCCACATGAGGGTGCCAGTCACGACTCCCGTGGGGTACACCTGTTGCGCACTGAGGGCTTCCTGGACGTCCGCCATGGTGTACCGCCCGGCGTCTCGATGGGCCTGGCAGTCAGGAAGCGCGACCTGGTCGCTATCCTTCCTCCAACTCGCGCGCGTGGCCCAGGTGTCTGAGGCCACCTTCGTCTCCTTGTCGACCTTCTGGTCCACCAGCGTGAAGTCGGGCCACAGCAGCTCCGTCTCCAGGACGTCCTTCTCCTCCCCACAGCGTGCGAACGTGACGCGCACGAAGCCTGCTTCGAGTCTGATCTCTTCGTCCTCCACTCCTCCTCACAGAGTGTGCACAAACGAGCATAGCCAGTGCGATCGACATACAAGCGCTGCTGAGACCAGCTGCCCTCCTTGTTCTCACCGCCCCATGGGTTCACCGCCATGCCCGCCCACGGTTGCGTGCTGGCCAACGACATACTCTGAGTCGCTCCCAGCCTCCTGCTCCTGCGTCAGGTCTGGGTAGCGGGGGTCAGTCTGGGTTGCCGTCAGCCTTGCCGGCGTGATGGGCGTCACGCTGACTGGCTCCTCAGCATCGGCCCACTCGCTCCTGGTTGCCACATTATTAGCCTCTCGTTGACTGCACGATGTCGCTTGCAGCAGATTCAACATCTGGTCTGTCACGGATGTGCCAGGCGCAGGGGGTTTAAACCTGGAACTCTCGACATGCAGGCTAACTCGTCCAGTGAGCTCGGCTTGCATCAGTGAGCTGGGTCGCAATACTCCTGCTTCCACCATGGACTGGCAACGCGCGTCGAGCATCTCCCGCTCTTCCTGGTTGAATCTCTTCAGTCTGAGCTCCTCCAGGAACGACTCCAGGAGGTGAGCTAGCCCAGGATGACCTCGCGAGAACGCACATCGTTCTCCTGAGAGGGCCAGACGGTTCTCTCCCGCCGACTCAGCAAGCGCAATCTCGTGTCGTAGCGGAGCACGGTCGTCAAAGATCTCCGTCGCCAGGCACACCCTGGGGTCCTCGTTCCGCTTGCTCCTCACGTCGGCGGGCGGCGTCAGCTCAATCAGTGGTAGCGTGACCTTCTCCCTCATGCCCAACGACACCGCGGCCTCAGAGGTGGCGATACCCCGGTAAAGGTCGATGGTGAGCTTCAACGCGTTCTTCAGGGGCCCTGTGCCCACCAGGAAGTCCCACGTGGTGTCATTGGTGAACGTGACGAAGGCGTGAAGGCGATGTAGAGTCATGTAGGGAGTGCCTGCGGCGAGAATGACGTCCACGTAGCAGTACTTGGTGGACTCTGCGGGGCTGCCGTCGCACCTGGCCACCCTGGCCCCTGTTTCTGCATCAAAGATGGTCAGACCAAGCTGGTTGACCGTTCTGATGGGGATGATGTTGCAGTTGGCCCCAGTGTCTAGGAGTAGGGCCTTATATAACATGAGCAACCCACCAGAGGCCACGAGGGCCATCCCTTGCGCAAGCGTCTCGTTCAGAAGCTTGCACACGGGCTGAACCTGTGCCATGGCTGTGAGCTGCTCCTCTGTGAGGCCACTGAGCATCTTCCTTTTCAGTAACTCATAGGCCTTGGCCTCCATGGTCCCCGCGTGTAGCTCGCCCCTCCCACTGAAGTTTGTCACTCCGAACTTGTCCTGGATCGTAGCTGCAGCTGCGGTGACGCGCACTGTGACTCTTTCTTTCCTAGGCTGATCCACCATGTCCTCAGGCATCTCGTCCAAAGGGATCGCTTCCTCGTCGCTGTCATCACCAGACTCCATCCCCGGGCAGTCATCACCTTCGTCGTCACTGTCATCACCAGACTCCATCCCTGGGCAGTCGTCATCTTCGTCGTCATCACCATCACCTTCGCCGCTGCTCTGACGGTCGTCGACGTCTGCTGCTAAGGCTGCTGGCATGGGGAGCTGACCGGTCTCGGCCAGCTCTACCAAAGTCTCCACACCCCTGGGGGCTGTTATCCTGCCCTCCGCTACGAGCCCAACAGCCAGCTTACGAAAGGCCGCGCCCAGGATCTTGATCACAGAGGCCATGAGCTGTACCTTCCTCTGCATCTCGTCCGCTGCTGGCGCCAAAGGCACCTGCGCTTCAGCCTCGTACTCTTCGGGTGTCTTCACTGGGAACCCCCTCATGTGGTGAGTGCTGCCCAGCGCTACTGCCGGTGCAGCCATGACTTCGAGATCGTCCTCCATGTTCAGTGCTTCGGGGAGTCCCCCCAAGCCTAGGGTGTTGAGCGCGTCAGAGAGCACCTCCTCGCCCATCTCTTCAGCCAGCGCTGAGAGCACGCTGGGTGAGGAGCCGGATGGCAACCCTGGTCCAGTGATCTCACGGTGGTTCACCTCGTGCGTGTCCGAGATGTACACCTCCCTTTCCGCGACGTTCGAGGCGACCAGCTCCTCATCCGAACCCTCGTCCTCGGAGAGCACCTGTGACTTCACACTGCCAGCACGGCTGGCAGTCTTCCGGGCAGCCACCATGCCCTGGTAGTCAGCCTTCAGTGAGTCTGAGTTACCAGTCGGGCTCTTCTGCTTGTCCGCTGGCGGTGGCTTGGCACGGTACTTGTCCTTCTCCTCGTTGGACAATTGCTGCCAGTCGGTCACCAGGATGCCCCACTCGGAGTTCTTGAAGCGGTTCTTCAAGTTGTACATCCGTATGGCGGCGTTCTCGGCATCCCACCACTTGCTGGACCCGAGCCTGCTCTCGTGGTATCCCGCTGGCATCTTGACGTGCTTGTAGCCACTCTTGCACTGCTCGGGGCTGGACTCATGCCACTTGGGCTTGTCGTTCGTACGACTGCCCTCAGCTGGCGGAGGTGTCTTGTTGTACGCAGGCTTTTTGGCTCTCTCCGCGACATTCACCTCCTTCTTCATTTTTTAGAAGGCGATGCGTCCGCCTTCTTGCTGGTCTCAGGATCGCCCGCCTGTCCGTCCACGGCTCGCTCTATCTTCCTGATCGAGTTTTTTATGGCCTCGAGGTCGAGGCCATGCTGCCGGGCTTCCCAGGTGGAATACTGGCAGCCGCATCGCCTGGTGATCTCCTGCAGGAAGGTGAGGATCCAGGACTCCGCGTCGTTTTTGACCTTGTCCTGAACCTCGATGATAGCCTCCATGTTCTTCCAGGTCACCCGGTTGGGTGGTGGGTACTGAGCCCTCAGCTGCTCTTTTACCCGTGTCTGGAAGATCTTGATGCGGAGATTCTCGACGCAATCCTCGATGAAGGTGCGCAAAGTCTCGTCGCTCACCACTTTCCCAGTGTTAAGCTGCATCTCCCTGCGTTGACACATTTTCATATATGTTAGCCCATCTTGCCCCAGTTCTTGGGGCTTCTGGGTCAGGAGATCAACTTTCTCCTGAGTCCCCTTCATCATGAACTTTTTGTCAAGCGCAGCAATGAACCCCCTGAGGGCGTAGAAGTACTGCGTGTCGTGGATGCCATCTTGTCCCGTCAACCCCTTCAGCGAGGTTCCATTAGTTCTATACTCGTTGGAAACTTCCCCGTGAGCGTCCTGGGCTGTTGCTGGCCTCGCGATTACCCACGTTGCGCCAGCGTTCATCTCATTGAAGGGGGACCTAGCACATGGAATGGAACCCTCGAGTGGGCCGTGTACGCTGGTGTCCTTGAGCACCCTATCCATGTTTGAGGCCACTACGCCCCCACTTTCATAATTCTCACACCACCAGCCGAGCGCTGATGAGTCCTTGCCATCTAAACACGTGGTGATGATGTCCCACAGTGTTTCCCAGTCAGGAGGTGTATCCCTCAGGGCTTTCTTTTGCTCGTCAGAGAGACTGGTGGTCGTCACGGACCTGAGCCTCTTCCTGATGTTGGCGTTGTGCTGGCGCCTGAAGTTTTCGCACATGAGGGCGAAGTCCCTCAAGAACTTCGGCCGGTCTTCTTCCTTGGTGCCCGTATATGTGGGCAAAGTGCCGAGGGAAAGGCGAGTGGAATCGCTGTAGTCCATCTCTTCCTCGAATATCACCGTAGGCTCCCGGGCTTCGGCCTCGGGCTGTCCTCCGCCGGCTGCTGTTTGTTCTTCCAGCTCGGGAAAATGCTGGCTCACACGTGCCGCTCTCTGGGTACGTCTCTCGGCTCGTTGCTGCTTCTGGAGGTCAGTAGTCGACTCCGTTGCTAATTTCTCAGCAGTGGGAAGGTGCCAAGGTGAAAGCCCTTTTCACTCCACACTTCCAAGCTTACCAGTACGGATAAATCCGTTCCTGGCCTCACCTTTTAGTGCTTCTCTCTAAGTAGCAGTCACTGTAAGGCCATCCTCGCTCATTAATGAGGTGATGAGTCTCGTGGGTGATGAGACCCCTGTTTAATTCCACTCCTTCAGATTTGCCAGCACAGATAATTCCGCTCCTGGTCTCACTGACCAGTGCTTTGCTCCATCAGGACACTATCTCCCAGAATAGCCCAGAATATCATAATGAACGCTGTCGCAATAATAAACACTGAGACCCCCGTTTCGCTCTACGCCTTCAGACGTACCAGTACGGATAAATCCGTTCCTGGCTTTACCATCCAGTGTTTCGCTCCATCAGGACACTGTCTCCCAGAATAGCCCAGAATATCACAATGAACGCTGTCGCAATAATAAACACTGAGACCCTCGTTCCACTCTACGCCTTCAGGCGTACCAGTACGGATAAATCCGTCCCTGGCTTTACCATCCAGTGTTTCGCTTCATCAGGACATTGTCTCCCAGAATAGCCCAGAATATAATCATAAACACTGTCGCTGTGTCTCGAATGGCTGCTGAACCTCGAGTGTCACAACAGTCTGCTTCACTCAACCTCTTCCAAGCTTACCAGTACGGATAAATCCGTCCCTGGCCTCACCCTTCGGAGGCCTCGTTTTTCAGGACTGCTGCTTCACGCTCGGAATTACAGACGACATGTCTGTAATGAAGCCCATTTTTGTTTTGTAAAAGACTGCAGATTACAGTTCTGACGCCAACATTCAAGCACACGTCCACAAAATGTACAACTTCACAAGCAAAAGAATGTCATATATCATAAATTGCTATATCATAACACTGTTGTTTTCGCGGTCTGAGCAAGCACTTCCTTTCTCGGAACTCACTGTTACGAAGGCAAAACAAAAATGAGCGTCTGTCTCACTCTGCTACGCCACCCTCCATATCACAGCTGCTATCTCTAAATAAGATGTAACACCCATCCGTACTTCCGTACCCTGTCACTGCTGTAACCGCTCGCGCGTATCGTGCTGCGCGTGTCATATGTTCGTCACAGGGACTACTGTCCCAAGTGTCACAACCCGGCTAAGGTACACGACAAGCCGCGGTTTGTGACAACCTGCGCCACAAGTGTACATCTTACACTTACAGATATCCGCGCGTGAGCGAGAGACGATATCATTACTATCGGTCATAGCTATCCCGAATCCTCATCCGGCGGAAATGCAACTATGTCACACAGATTGAAGAGTCGTCGTAATTCAACGGGGCGAACATAAGTTATGATGCTATCAAATATTCGTTCCGAGAACGGGGATCGTTAAGCTCCCACAAATTGTTTTCCGAATTTCATTTAAGCACAAATTTAAGTTACACGAAACTGAATTTATTAATGACACAATATTCTAACTCCATCAACATTTATCTAAAAATTCCCAAAGTTAGGCCTAGCCTACCTTAAGATTTAGCATGATGTGTGAATGTGATATGTACCATAAATTAATGCATTGAATGTATGGCTACTGACCATACCCAACGGTAGGGTACTACTAGTCGGGGAGGCTTTCGTATGTTGATCGTCAATTCTGAAGCTTTTTAATGAAAGCTAATGGCATAGCACAAACGAAGGAACCGCACGTTACTGTTTGACAATGACGCCCAAGGTCAAAAAGTATGTACTAGTCACCTGGGAGTAGGGCACATAATGTTATGCCTGATCAGATCCAACATTTTTTTTTGAAATCTTTCAACTCCCCCAAAAGCTGACACAAAATCAGCTGAGTGTCAATTTAAGCTGTCCAAGTTGATTTTTCGCATATATGGGTCCAATATTCGCAATATGCAAACCATCAAGCATGTGCAATATGGTAATTGTTAACGTGCGCATGTTCGCCAATTCTTATTTGGGTTTGTGCTGAACCATCTCCAGGTGACCAGTGCCAATGGACTAAGTTCCACGAGGTATGGCTACACACCGAAAACTTGTTAAAGGTTTGCATATTTGTGTTCATCTTCTCATTTGGTTTTGTGCTGCAGCGCCTCCAGACGAGCCGTACCACTGGACTAAGTTCCACGAGGTGATATTCTACACATACAAGCACGTTGACCTGTCAAGCTGTTTTTCTTTATCTACTTGGTCATGAATACTAGAGCAGCTCCTGCTATGAAGGCAGAAACAACACCGGCAATGGTGTAGAAGTTGGGACCAGGAGGAGACATCATCGTGCACAGAGCCAGACAATAGTCTGAGTCGGTGTCCTCCAAAGAGTCAAACAAGCTGGCTTTGATGGGGACGGGACCATAAGTCACCTGAAACACACAACACGCATACTCTGGGAACACTTGGTATGAATTTAGCACCCGGCAATCTTGACGCACAGAGCCAAGCAGGGCTCAGAGTCGGTGTCCTCCAAAGAGTCAAACAAGCTGGCAGTGACTGATTCCGGACCGTACGTCACCTGTCATACACAAAGAGAGTACTGTACATTCACCGACGATTCCTTTATCCTCACAGGCCTATGCAACAACTATTCGACGGCTCGGTGCACCTGACATAGCAACTAGGTCATAATACAGGCTGGAATAACGCAGAACTGGCAGAGTTTCGACGTGAGGTTTGAAGAAGGGTGGCGCCAGGGGCACCTGGGGATCGACGCTCCATTCCTTAAGAGTCTTTTCAGAAATGCCGGCAGCGAGTAGTTCCTTCCCGAAGCTGTCTTCGGTGACCTTAGCGCCCAACCAATTCATACGCTCCGCAAGAGCCTCGAACGGAGATGCGGAAGCATGCACGCCGTTGTCGCCAGTGTCAGGGCAGGACTTGAGGCCCAGCTCCTGCCACTTGGCTAGAATTTGGCCACGGAGTGAGTCAGCAGGAGCCTCGGCAGGGTCAGTTGGGCCGAGCACTGTGCCGCGGAAGGACTCCCAAGAGAGCTTCTTGGCGTCCCACTCCACGACAAAGTAGTAGATAGAGCATCCTGGTGCCACAAACTTGCTACGCATGGACATGAAGAATCCGTTGAAGATGTAAATGTCCTGGATCTTGGCGCAGTAGAAGCCGCCACCGAACTTGACCAGGTCACCGGCTTTTTTTGCCTTACCCCACATACCATCCAAAGTGTCGGCGTCGATGCCAAGTTTAGCGGAGCCGTCCAAAGCGTTGTAAACAAGACCCTTATCCAAGGCTTCTTGCCAACCGAGCCCGAACTGCTTTTCAAACTTGTCAGAAGGCACGTTAAGCTGGTTAGGCTTAAGAAGAGTGGCTTTGCTGGCAATAGCGTAGTAGTGCTGGTCAATAAGCATTTTGGAATCGATCTCCTCAGAAGAAATAGTTCCTTCGGTGAGCACATTCAAACCCTTGGCCACCAAGCCCTCCTTCACCAAAGCTTTGACGGGGTCAGTGACCGCGTGGGGCTTGATGAAAACAAACGCGGTGTTATTAACCATCTTTCCTGTTGGCAAGGAGACGGCGCACTTAGCCCAGTTATGTACATCCCTTGCATTGCATCGATATAAAAACTCGATATGAAAATACCACCTCAAAGTTAGCAAATAGTGTGCAATTGTGCAGAAAGAGTTCTCGCGATGAGGAAGTAGTATCGCTCACTCGCCGCGAGTATCAAAAACAATATACACCCGTCATCTCTGCTGAATACCCCCGACTTCTTTACCCGTCGGATCCCAGTTCAACTGCTATGCGTTCTAGAAACAAGAATGCATCACCGAGGTATGGCTACTAAAGCGAAACTCAGCTGCGGCATAACTTTGGACAGAAACACACTGGAGCGTGTTCAAGATCACGCGCAACCTCTGTAAGTTTCCACACCATGAAATTCAAAATAGACAAAGATTTCAATACGATTATTTTACAGTGCTACTCATCAACACCGTGCTCAAACTTTCAAAGTACTGGAGATCTACCTTAGAGATCACACCGAGCTTGAAACACCGGGTAAGGACAGTGTGTTCAGAGACCCATATTCCCCAAGCGCAAACGTGTTCAGGAAAATCCCTCACCAACGTGGCGGGTGCATTGCGACGCACCTTGTTTTGAAAAAAGCTTGAAGAATAACAACCTGATAAAATCAGTGTGTAGCGAGGAAAAGACTTGGGCTTACAGTCCTGCTCGTTTTGTGCACACTCCGACTCGACTCACGACTGCAGACAAGTCGACTCGACAGCTCGACACACGAGATGAGAGAGGCTGGGTGCCGACCTGCCGAGGCTTTCCAATGAACTTGGAACATCTCAGCACGTCAGCAGCAGGCGAAGGGTGCGGGTGCTCCCATCCCATCCGCATCCCACGGGGCGCCAGCGCCAGCGCCAGGGTTACGGTCATACTGTCCCAGTGTGAGTGACATGTTCAAAATTGCTGCGCCGCGCCGCGCCGCGCCGTCATCGTCAGGCGTCACTGTGACGACGGCGACGACAGCGACATCGACACCATGCACAAACGTTGCGCCGAAATTAACGTGGACGAGCCCCCACTACTATACGCTTCTCAACGACTCCGATATCGACGCGCGTCCGTAAAAATCGAGTTTTTATCGGAATGAAGATCCACATGACCGGATGGAGATGTTCGGATTTATCAGAATCGCGCAGCAGGAGCCGGGTGTGTCTGCTCTGGCTCTGTCTACGGCCTTCCCTGCAGCTGACACTTCTTGGATGCAGAGGGCGGCCACGTTCTTCGAGAATCATGCTATGGGTCATGGTCAGATGGGCCCCGCCTCCCCCATACACTACCGGGAGGCTGAGCCTGTTCCTGACAGCAGCCTGTATGCCCTGCCTCACGCGGTGCCAGTACCATTTGATGGCACGGGCTACGAGGACGGTCCGCGGGAGTACCACTCTCAGCGGTCTGGCATGTATGGTACCTCTGGACCCTTCATTCCCAGGCTGGAGCTCCCGGTGGCTGTCATGATTGACAACCAGGCGGCCTCCTCCATTCTGAGGAATGTCATGCTATCCACCAAGATTAAGCATGTGTTGATCCGTTTTCACTGCTTTCGGGGGTGGGTGTGTGCTGGGTACCTAGTGCCTGTTTACATCAACACTTTACTCAACCTGGCTGATATCTTCACCAAACCTCTTCCTGGGCTCAAGGACAAGGTGCGGGTGATCATCAGCATGATCGAGTCCTTCATGGACGTGATCCGCCCGCACCCCAGTGGTGCGGGTGACTCCTAGGTTCTCTGGTCCTCTGTCCGGCTGAGCTGCAGGCCTATGAGCCGGCAGCGGTCGGGCAAGGGGTCTTTCTGGTCTGACTGGATTGATGCCCTTTGACGTGGTGCCCTTCTGGACTGGACTTTGTGTTCGTGGACAGACTGGTACCTATGACCTGCCCTATGAGACCTTAGACACCGACAGCTCTACTCTGACCTTAAGCACATCTGACTGGATTCTGGCCTTTGACTACATCCTGTACTTCTTTGACATCTTCTATGACCTCCAGTACTGGTTGACCGTCGAGCTGGGCAGCATCGGATGAGAGTATCTATCGGGGAGCGAGATCTGGCGGAGACCAGTCACTATTTTCATATCCTTGTGGCAGTCCACCTAGTTGGCATGCATATACTAGTACTTTAACATTCGGTTTAGAGGGTTAGCCGGAAGCGGGGATGGCGGCAGGTCGGCCCTTTGGTTGATGTTGTTCTGATCCGTGGACGGGGACCTCTTAGTTTGCATTAGCTACCTGTTTCACATTCTTGTGCCACCTCCGCCGAGGTGGTGTGCTGAGATTCAGTAGTTCAGTACCGCGTATGACGTATGACAGTGACAGTGACAGTACAGTGACTTCCTACCTGTACTCAGTAGTTCGACTTCGGTAGCTTAGACTGTGACACACGATATGATTGCCTAGTGACGGCCTCAGAGCTTAGATAGCCTGAGAGTCGTGTTTTCATTTCTATCTTTTGATATACCCGATTGCCTCGCTCAAACCCTACGGCGTTCAGCGTTTTCACTGTGTCACTAGGACATTCTAGTAGGTACCACTGTTTGTCAAATCATGCGTAGAGCAAATCGAGAGAATTGAAGACGCGCCGATGTCGTCGCAGGCAGTCATACCGGGTGCAACCGGTTCGGTCCTGTGCCGAATTGAGGAAGAAAGTTCATCCCCGTCTCCACCGCCCCAGGCGGGTGGCTCGTAGTCCGGCGATGGCGGAGCACCACCCGGCGAGGGCGGCGCAGTAATAATCGGAGCTGCCTCAGGTGGTTGCGGGGGGCCTGGGAGCCACGTCCACCCGTACCCGTACGTAGTACGGTACCAGCTGTGGTACCAGCCCTCCGGCTGCCAGTAGAGATCCGGCGGGATGGCTGTGGGCGTCAGCTCACCAGCACCACCGACCTCGTCGCCGATGCGCCCTGTTGCCGAAGATGTTGGCGCGGAGCAATCACTTGAAGGCGCGGCAGTCGCACAAATAACAAACATCAGGCAGACTGCGAGAGACGTGAGGGCAGAGTACCCAAAGCCCAACGGCGGTCTGCCGCAGCCAAGAGCCTGCCGCGGCGGCGGATCACCCTCGTCGTCATCTTCGGACTCCTCCTCAGTCACCGAAACTGAATCAACGGGTGCCACGGGCCCCATGCAATGCATCGCGAGAGGCGGGTTAGGGTTAGTGAGTTCAAGCCGCACCGCAAACTTGTCCATGAAGGACGTGTCTGGCTCGTGGGCGTGCAGCGCGCTGACGGGGTACATGCCCTCGTCGGACACCACCGACTGCGGAGTGGCAGGCGGTGCTGGCGGTGGCGGCACGTCCAGAGCGTCGTCCGGGATCTTGTCGTGGACTTGGAAGTTGTTGACGTGCATGACACCACCAACCGCGCAGACCCCGAAGCGGGTGTCAGCGGGTTGGCAGCATTCCAGATACTCGTCGATGGCGTGAGTCTCAACGGTGTCGCCAACACAGAAGGAGGCGGCGGAGAGATCCTCGAGCATTACGGGCTTGCCGCCCGCCAAGAAGCATAGCGCGTCGAAGCGGTCGGTGTCGTTGTTGTCGATGGCGTGCTGGAAGGCAGCGGCGTAGAAGTCGCCCTCCACCTCCTGAACCGCGAAAGAATGCGCCCCAGCAGCTGTCTTCTCCGCACGCGAACCGCCGTGCGGGCAGTCGCGGTGCCAATGCCTAGCTTGCGCTGACGTGCACGTCGAGTGCTGGCAAAGCGGGATGGCCTGTCCAGTCCCACGATGAAACGCCACAAGCTTCGAATTCCCCTGCGAGTAATTCCCCTCCGGGAGCAGAGAGGCTGCGAAGCGGTACTTCAACCATGTGCGTGGGTTGTGAGGCTTCTCCGCGCGGGGAGTGAAGCCCTTTCCGTTGACCTTGTCGGAGAGAACGCGCACCTCCTTGCGTAACGCGAGGAGGATCTCCATCACGTCGGCGTCCGCGGAAATGTGTCCGCTCGGCGGGTCGCCAAACCTCGCAGGCAACATGTGGCCGCCAACCGCAGCCGACTTCGGCGAAGCCGTGCCAGCCCGCACGTGAGCCGCATGACACTCGCGGGCCCACTGCTGAATGGTCAACAGGGACACCGCCGCCCGCTGGTCGTGCACCAGCAGGAGCCGCGACACCACAGGCCTGTAGTAGTCGGCGTCCATGGCCTGAATGAATTGCCCTTTGACGTCGTCCTCGTCCAGGGTGTTCTTGCGTTTCGCGGCGGCGAGCGCGGCGTTGAAGTCCATGATCGAGTCGTTGGGGTCCATGCCGTAGCCCAGTTCAACTGCCAGCAAGTCCGACGTCCCCTGAAAGGGTGCGTCGGCATGAAGCAGCTTACGCGCAAACTCGAGCAGAACACGTTTCCCATCCGCGGGAAACGTCTGAGCAGAGCTCTCCAACCAGTCCGAAGCTGGACTGGAAGGATGCACGAGGAGCTCAAGGGTGGAGAAGAGGAGCTGATTGCTCTCCTCCCGCACCGTGATGCCGGCGTCGTCGAGTATAAAGAGGTCGCCCAGCTGCTCGTCCTCGGCCACGAAAGCTTCGCGAAGAGCAGCCACCATGCGGGTAAAGATGACGTGCACGTTCTTCTCGTTGCCATGGAAGCGCTCGTCCTTCAAGCCGAAGCACTTCTTGGCGACAAATTTGGCGGCCTTCTCGTCGTGCCTGGTGCGGATCAGAGTACGGACAGCTGCCACGAATGCCGCAGGGGGTCCAGACGCTGGAGGGACGGTCGCCGTCGGAGTCCCTGGAGTGGCCGCATGTCGGGCAGCAGCTTGGTCGAAAATAGTCGCTAGGTTCCTCCTCCGCAGAGGAGCGCTCGAAGTAGATCTGGTGGTAACCATGATGAAATGACAGTAGGGGTGGAGCAAGCGGGTGTGATCGGGAAGCGGTCGCGGTGGTGGCGGCCAAGAGGTGGTGGTCGTCGAGAGCGTAAACTTGCGGATAAGGACGAAGAACTCGATGAAGTCGTGCGGACTTAAAGGATTCCCGGGTACCGCAAACGGTGTGATATCGACCAGAAGTACGGCAAAATCCAGCGAACGTAAAATCAACTCGTAAAATGCCCAAGTGCACCGTCCGCGAAGCCGCTCAATCAACCAAGCTGCCTAGGCCATACCACTGAACCGCGTGTGCCTCCCTAGCGACCGCTCACTCCATCCCAAGCGTCGGCGTTTAGCCACTCATAGTAGAAGCAGTGTAAAAGCGATGGTGCGAACCAAAACCTGCTAGATATACAGGGCCGATATATATCTATTTGTCGTTATACCCCAATATAGGGTTTCGATATCAGAACGGTCGGATTGATAAGATAAAAGAGATAAACATATACCTGACTTTAAGTTCAGGGATTAGGTTTCGGCCTACGAGTGACGGTCACCCAGACTACTCTAGGATGAGGCAGGTGACATATTTTAGGTGTCACTGTGCCAAATCCAGCATAAGCGTTATGAATCATTAGCGTTATTTGCCGTTCAAATGGACCCTATTATGGTGCTACATACCCCATATAGTCATACAGGACCTGATATTAGACAGTAGCTATTACCTATATGCATAGTACTAGTACGCATACAGTAGTCACAGTCTCACTCTCAGTCCTTCTAGTGACATCACTCGACACATGGTGTCACACATGGCACATCGTTAGCTTGCGCTCATGGACCCATGGACCCACAGTCTATAGTCATGGACCCAGGGACCTACAGTATTTACAGCATCATATGTTCACTCTAGAGATATTCGAGCTACGCACATTCACAGAGACTCTCCGGCAGACTTATTATATTCGGATATATTACATGTTATTCGTGGGAGCAGTGTCAGATATATAGTACCGACTATATATTGTGGTGGTAGAATACATAATGCTTTCACTTAAGATAACATAAGAAGTCCCTTAGAAAGAGTGAAGCTCGGCTTAAGCCAGAAACCCTAAACCTGTGACACCCGTACTGTACAGAGTACTAGTACAGACAAAGGACTGTGACACACACGGGGTGTCACATCCAGCACGCCACCCTGTACTATTACGTAGGAAGAGTTAGGGTGGAGCAGGCAGATTGTCAGGGGAAACAAAACACACCATCTCAAGCGGTGGAAACAAATTTCTAGTGGGGGCCTGCTGTGCTCTTGGCCAGGGCGGTCCCAATTCTAGCTAGCACTACACACTGAAGGTTGCTGTGCCTATGAGACAGATCTAGTTGTGCTACTAGGTGACTGAAAGCAACTCTAGCCACCTAGGAAGTGGTCCACAGAGTAGAGTTCACATAAATTGTAGTTCGTGTTGCAGCTCTCAAATTGAAAGTCCAGACTGTAGATGCCGAAACAGTCAGAGTCCAGGAAACCAGAGTCCAGATTGAAGATGTCGTAGGAGTCAGCCGGTCCAGTGTCCAGAAGGTCGGGGTCAGTGAAGCAGTCCACTGTGCCATTCTGATAACCAGAGTAGTGCCCGTACACCGAAGTGATCAGATAATTATGAAAGAGCTGACCTGAGAGATTAGATAACTATAGAAGAACTGACTTGATCTCATTGGATGTGACACTGATGTGCCATTGACATGCAACTACCGGATGACATATGACATATGAATACAGAATCAGATATGGAAATTTGCCAGAATAGTTATTTATGGTGAGTGATCGCTAATATCGCCGGCTTTTTATTTAGTAATCCTGCACCACACTGCAAGACTGCAAAGAGTAATAAGTTAATACAATAAGCTACTATCTTCATACTGTGCCCACAACAAGTTGGTATACGTGCATGCCGCATGCCGAATTTCGAGGCCGTCGAGGAACATTCGATAGGGACCTATTCCGCGCGCATGGTACTCTCAAGCCTACCTTTACATAAGGTACCCCTAGTCCAAGAAAATGGTTTTCTAGGTTTGAGTGCATGATGCGATTACTCGGATCAGAAGTCAAATTTCTCCTAGAAATGCCCACCGCAGGCGTTTTTTTTTTTTACTTTTTGAAAAAAGGGAGTGCATTTTAGGGGGTTTAGAGGGTTCAAGGGGGCCTGCGGCCCAAATTAATCGCCACGGGCCAATTTTTTCTCCTCTAGCGCGGCTGTTGTTTTTCATCATTTTCTGGTACCAAGAAGGTAACCACATCTTCAAGGAGGGATATGGCGGGAGACGCGCCAGAGCCAACTCCATCAATCTTTTGCAACTATCACTGCACATGTTCGACCTGAGGGTGAAGCACGTCACGCATTGTAATAATGTTGCTAGCTTTTCGGGGTTCGTCTTAAGTTACATCATTCCACTCCATCTTCAAGGAAGGACGCGGCACTAGAGCCAACTCCATCATTTTTTGGCAACAAGCACTGGACATGTCCGATGTATTTGTGAAATATTGCTAGAATCGTTCTTCATAACATATATAAGTTATCTACAGAAACTGAAATGTCGGTCACTTGATGAAATATATAACTAAACGATACATAAAAAACCGATAGATGCTCAGTTCATCGGATGGTTCAGGAGTCTGTTTTTACAATTGAAACAAGCTCGCGGCATGCAGAGTTGTACATGATATCCAAGTAGGCACATTCACTCCTACAGAGGTAATGCTTAAACCCTAAGCGATGCACAAACTGAGTGTGCTTACTGAAATGGCTGTTTTGAAAATGCAACTTGTTGCGTTAAACCAAGCCAAAGCCCCAAGAACCTTTTGTCAACTGCAATGCCTGCTCGAAGTCAGCCTTGATATCTGAGATATGCTCAATGCCGACACTAACTCGTATCATATCCTGTAAAGCAGAGCAACTCAAAGCAATATTGAATGCAAGTTCCTGAAAAATGTAGGAGTTTGGTGCAAACAAAGGTGAGGAGTAAGTAAGGAGTACCGAACCTTCGTGATTCCAGCAGCCTTCTGCTCATCTTCAGTGAGCTGCTCATGTGTCGTGGAGGCAGGATGAATCACAAGTGTTTTGGCATCGCCCACGTTGGCCAGATGGCTGGCGAGCTTGACACTGTTAATGAAGAGCTGCCCAGCCTCAAGGCCACCCTTCACACCGAAGCACAAGACGCAGCCCATGCGCTCGGTATGGAAATACTGCAGTGCCTTCTGGTGGTATGCGTGCGACTTCAGCCCAGGATACGACACCCACTCTACCTGCGCCCAACGCAGCTCGTTAATAAGCAGGCATGAACAAACCAAAGTCAACCCATCAATCCGAGCAGACGAAAGAAGGATGCAAAAGTATGCTGGTGGCGTGAGGTACAAGTCACAAATCAAAGCCCGCCAAGCCATTGTGGGGGCGTTGGGAGCTCTTGCAGCAATGCACGCCTCGCATGGACAGCAGGCACGTAGATGCTCAATGCATGACCAACTGGAAATCAGAAGGGAATGAAGTGCATGTGCACAACAATGTTTCCCCTTCTTGTCCTGGGCACCGATGTCGGAGCCGGAGTACGCTCTCGTGGGCTCACATCACCTGTACAGCAAGTACCGTCGGTATGGGCGATGAAAGGGGAAAGAATCCAAGTGAAAGGGAGACACTAAAGTGCTCCCCACTGAGAAGGCCTTCGCACGCGGAATGGCTTGAGGGATGTTAACCGGAGGCAGCCCCGAAGCGGCGCAATAGACGAGAGAGGCATGCACGACAGGGCGGAACCGTGACGGGATACCAAACATCCTATTCAGAAAAGAGAAAGTCTGGGGCTACGATGTGCCCCTCCAGTGCTGCATCGAAGATCCCCCGCGGGGAGAGTCCACGATCATTCACGCGCAGGTCACGAGGGGAAAGCCAGCTGCAGCGCATGCGAGGCCAATCACACGCACCCACACGAACACCAAACTGCATGAGGCCCACCGACAAAAGCCAACCCACAATCATCCGGGTGGATATGAGAAGCATACTGGGACAGGGCGGGTCCGTGCCAAGATACCACGCAAATCGAGAAGTGAAGAGCGCCCGACAACCATCACAACAAGAGCTCAACAGTGTCCAATCACGCATGCCATGCAACATGGACAAGATACCACACACTGAAAGGCACGAGGCCCGCCAACAAAAGCCAGCCCACTAACATGGACCATTGGTGGTGAAGAGATGGCTCGAGTAGCTCGAAGGACAAAGGTGAGTCGGCTTTAGAGACAACAGCAATGAGCCGGTAGGGCAGTTACAAAGGGGCCTAGGTGGCCCAATGAGGCTCAGGGAACGGAGGGGTGGTCCTGCGCGTAGGCTTGGTGGTGGAGAGATGGCTCGCGCAGCTCGGGGGGCAAGGGTGGACCGGCTCCACAGACACGGCAGCAGCGCACCAGCGGTGCAGATGCAGAGGGGCTCAGGTGGCTCAGTAAGGCTTAGGGGGTCCCATTCTTCACTAGTGAGCTCCGGAGAATCCGGATAAGTGTCTTGTAGTGTGTGCTGAATCCTTTGATCGCCGGCGTGGGTACATGGTGCAGCCGGTCTTCTGTGGCTACGGGGTGCCAAAGGAGTCGGTCCAAGGATAAGCACACAAACACACACAAGGTTGGCGCTGATGGACAGAGCATGGGAGGACGCGTTCCGGGAGGCAGACTATGCCACACAGGATGGATTGGGTGGTGGGACACAGGAATCTGGGGGAACGCCGCATGAGCAGTCTGGGCAGGCTTCCGGTGGGGCAGGCAAGGCAAGCGCCATGGCATCGAGGCTTTTGGAGAGCATGGAGGACCGGCCCAGAGTAGGGCCAGGGAAATATACTCATACGTCCAAAGGACGTGGTTTTTTGCTTTTCATTTTTTTTCATGGAGGATGTGCGGCGGGAGGCGGAGCATCTTAGCACTGTGGGGGGTCAAGGAGGGGGCACTGCCGAGGCGCGATCTGGAGGGGTGGGTGCAGGCGCAGGCGGGCCCGGCCAGGCAGTGTCAAGTGTGAGGATATCTTGAATGAGTGGGATGACCTTTCGTCGCCAGGCCCGGAGGGTGGGGTCTGGACTCAGGAGCAGAGTGGGGCCTCGCCGGAGCCAGCAATGGCCTTGGCTGAGGGAGGGGTGGCCACCTTGATGGGGGCGAGCAGGCGGGTGGCCGGCCTTCTTGGGGGGGTTGTTGGCATGGGGGAACTGATGGGGTAACGGGGGAGATGTGGGGAGGCTCGCGGGTGGAGTTGACACATGCCGGGCCCCTCAGAGCCCGGGGGCCTATCCCGGCAGCGATGACCACTTGCAACAGGTTGCACGGCAGCATACAACATCTTATTACCTTCCGTGCCCACAGAGCGAGGTTGCTGGCCGTGCCGGAACTAACAGTGAGCAGCTGTCGGGAAGGCGACGACCGGATGGTGAACTATCGGCCACCGGGACGGCTTGGGACACACAGGCAACTGTGGGGATGGGACCCCGAGTAGGAACAGTGCGGCACGGCAGTTACAAGGCAAGTGTGGAGCGCATTGCTCAAGTTCGCGGCTACCTCGCAAGGCAATCAGTGCGAGGGCTTCAGTCATGTGGAGTTGGTGCTGGGGGTAGAGGGCTACAGAATTCGGTGGCGGGTGCGCAGGTTCGGATGAGGGCAACCCAGTTTATCATTCTCAGCCCCTTGGGACAGCCCTTGGGCATTTTGGCCGTGACGTGTGTGGGCAAGCTCTCTTGAGACCAGGCTCTAGGGCGTGTAGGGGGCAGCGGGGTGGTACGGGATGTGAGCTTGGTGGTGAAAAGATGGCTGGAGTGACGGAGGTGAGCCGGCTTTAGAGACACAGCAGCGGTGCGCCGGCAGGGCAGTCGCAAAGGGGCTCAGGTGGCTCAGTGAGGCTTAGGGAGCACAGGGGTGGTGCTGAGCGTCGGCTTGGAGGTGGGAAGACGGCTTGGGCAGCTCGGGGGGCAGAGGTGAACTGGCTTCAGAGGCATAGCAACATCGCGCCGTAGTGCAGTCGCAGAGGCGCTCAGGTGGCCAAGTGAGACGTAGGGGGTGGCTTTCCACTGGTGAGCTCCGGAAAATCGGGATAAAGTGTCTCGATGTGTGTGCTGACTCCTTAGATCCCTGGTGTGGGTACATCGTGCAGCCGATCTTCTGTGGTTATATGGCGCCAATGGAATTGGTCCAAGGATAAGCCGCACACATGCATAGTAGAGACTGCGCAAAACTAGCGCCTCTCGGGCGGGGGAACATGTCAATATTCAATAGTTGCAGCACCCACACTACACTCTTTACCACATGCCGCACACTAAACACACGTGCACTGACTGCCAGCAAGGGCGGCACACAAAGAACGAAGGGGACGAATGGACGCGGACCTGCGGGTGCGCCTGCAGATACTCAGCCAAGGCCAAGGCGTTACTGCAGTGACGCTCCACGCGCAAGGACAGCGTCTCTGCTCCTTGCAGCAGCATGAAGGCCCCTGCACACCAAATTAATATTTCTGGTGGTGAGAGTCAACAAAGACAGCAGGAGGGGAATATGCAAGTGTCTTGAACACAAAGGCGCGTGATCGACTGCTGCTGGCTGCTGGCTCAAACACGGAGAAAGAGAAGCGCAAGAAGGGAGGTCACCGAAAGGATTTTGGCACATGCCCAAGTCACGAAGGCCCTCCACTCGGGCTCGGATAATGAAGGCTACATTCGCTCCCATCACCTGCAGCGCAACACAGGATCAGAGGCACCCTCAATTCTCATCGGTGGCACAGACCAAGCCAAGGCTCCATAGCGCTGTTCCATCTGAAAGGCGGAGAGATTGAGTCCGTGGCTATGATGCACAACGATCGGTTTTCGAAAAGTCCTTGAATATCCCGAAAGGTAAGAGGAATAAAGCAGCGCCTCGGTACTCACTCCGGTTGGTCCGAAGGCGTCCCTGCAGCGAGCCCCGGCACCGGCACAAAGTGAGCAGAAGCGACAAAGCTCAGCGACAAAGCTCAGCGCGGAGAGCCCGGTCAGGCCTCGAAAACTCCGGCGGGTCACCTAGACTCTCCGAATCGATCTCCGAGGCCCGACCTCCGGCGATATAAGAGATGCAAGCGAACAGGACCAGCCTCCGACAACGGAGCCGCGGGCGGTTGCCAGGGCTTTTGCTAGAGGGCACAGGGAGCCACCTCAGCCGAATTCTGGGGCCGCCGGAAACGGCGGAAACGGGACTCACCAAAACACCAGGCCGTGATATCCAGGGCTAGGCATGGTGAAACTCGGGAAGCGGCCACTCGACCTGCCAAACCCGGGCGAGGGGAGAACAATCGTCAAAACCGCGTGAAGCAGCAGGCCTCAAGCTAACCAGCGCTCAGAGGCAATAGCACAGTGTCTCGATCCCGGCCAATAAGTAAAACTGGTGCTCTCTTACCAATCAAATGTGCCAGCGTCGACGATAACGCCGCCAACAGTGGTACCATGACCCCCAATCCACTTCGTGGCGCTCTCAACGACGATGTCGGCGCCATGCTTAATAGGTTGGCACACCGCACCACCACAGCCTGTCGGGGTGCAAACGCTGTCAGTGCACTCCCCTGCTGATTCGGGGGCATACTACAAGCAGCAGTCACAGGCACCACAAGGGCTCTTGCTGCCAAACCTAACAAAAGGCGCAGTCCCTGCGTGACTCAACTTAAAGATCTACGTCTGCAAATGATACGCTCTTCAAGGAGCGCCGGCTGGCTCCGGTGCGAAGGCTCATAAGCGTTGACGAGGGCATTGCGCACCAAAGGTGTTGTCGACGATGAGGGGGATCTTGTGTTTGGTGCAAATGGCTTTAAGCCCACTGAAGTCCGGCACATTGAAGCGAGGGTTACCCATTGTTTCGACATAGATTGCCTGAGTGCATCGCCGCCACACAAAAGCTTAACCAGAGAAAGTGCAAACCTTGAGGTCCTGCAACCGAAGATTTCGGCTAGTGCGTGAAAGCCATCTAATCGGCTGGTGCGTTGGTAGTATCCGTGACATCCATTTTATCAACAGTTAGACAAGGGGCTCACCGTCGAGAGACACTCCTGCCAAAGGCGCGAAGAGCCGAAAAGAAGCGCAGTTCTTGGGGCGCTAAGGAACCTTGGGCACGCTTGAAAAGACGAGTGGGAGAGCAAACGCCAATTTGGAAGCAGTCTGACTGCACCTTAGTCTTCTCATTAATTTGTGCTTCGAAGTCTTTGGGGTCATCACCAACGATGAACTTCACCTGAGATCACGCAGGGCGTGGTCAGCGCACGGAAGTTTGCAGGCATGACGTTCCAGAGACAGAGCCACCGTTCGACAGCTTTACCTCAATTCCCATACGGGCGAACGAGATTTTGAATTGGTTATAAGTGCCCCCGTACAAGAAGCTGGTGGATACGATATTATCTCCTGCGGCGGAATTAAACAAGCGCCTCACTTGTATGTGTGCGAGTGCGGTACAGAAGAAGACGGCTTGACGAGAGGGTTGATCTCGACGTAGGACCAGCAGCCTCTGCAAGGAATTGTGCTCGACACATCAAAGGACCTTGATGAGATCGGTAAGCAGGCGCACCTGCTTCAGCAATGGTTGATATGGCGAGAAACTGGGCAGACTGCCCAGAGGAAACAGCCAGCGCAGCGACCCCACCTTCGAGCGCTGCAATGCGTTTCTGTAAACATCCTGTAAACTCAGAAGGAAAGCTTCGTGACGCATGGCAACATGTTCTGAAAAAGTTAAACGCTCCTCAAAATCACACAGCATGACACTTTATACTTTGTGCCTACATAGCTCTTACGCAATACACATGTGAAGTCCGCTGTCTGATGGAAGAGTCGTGGAAGCGCGACGGGCACAGCACACCCTTGAAAAATATGTCACAGCAGTAAACTTTTCGCACCTCAAAGACGTCGCAAGTGGGGTTCATGATGCGGGAATAGATGTTTCCGAACTTCTTTAACGCAAACAGGTCCGCCCCATGTGCTGCGTCGTTGAAGGTGTAGGATGTGGTAGCATAGATCGGCACCGCCCGAGAGTTGGTGGTCGGATCAGGAGCCTGTCCAGCGTGGACTTGCAAAGTATCGAAGTGCTGACTGGCCATTTCGTCGGTATGCTCTTACTCAACGTGTGGGAAATGCACAGACTGGTACCGAGGTAACTTTTGTAAAATGTTCGTACACTTGGAGAGGGTGAGCGCACGATAGATATTTATGATGGCTCGTGACACACGACAGAACTAACGTAAGAGAACTGGCCGAGACCTTCACGCGTACAGCAGCCTACAAGTACAGAAATGAACCACCGCACCGACCTTTATGATTTTAGCACGGGACAGGCGCGGCGCGGGTTACAGTATCTCGTCATTGCCTAATGCGCAACACCGACCGAATGCGCAACACTTCGTATAAAACGGCCATATATATGAAATATTTTGCTAATTACGTAAGGGGAAAGTTTCCATCGATCTTGGCGGCTCGAGGCGATGGAAATACATATCCGGTACATCTTGAATAGCCGTAGGATCGTCTCGGAATGCAATACACAAGCTTGGGGGGCATGAAACCAACTATATTTCGGAGATAAAAAATATATTATTCATCGAAAATTCGATTTATATCCAAATCGTCTGACGCAGTCGTACCCGGCTCATCGCGTAGATACACATAGACTATTCATAAAGCCCTAGATTCCAAACGAATCATTATATATGCCCGTTTTATCTGTAAAAACACACACATCTGTCCGTTCAAAGCCTGAAAAAACATTCGATCGAATTGATACAGTGAAAAAAACATTACAGTTACAGATTTGTTAGCAGTGAATATTTGTGCACTTTACGAGATATACTATTCATATGACCTTATAGTATCGTATATCACTGCAATCGTCTCGCCAAGGAGGTCCACGTGAGCACACGTATTCATCAATAATTATTAAAAATTCACTAAATATAGCCGTTTTATCTATTGATTTGAAGTGTTGCACATTAGGTCACCCCTAAGAATAGCAACATCTCACCCACCCCCTACTTCTCATGCCACATCGCCGAAAATAACGATTTTGAGGCCAATCTGGCTTGAAATCCTGACCTTTGGACTCATATAGGCGGGATTTGACACCATATATGCCCTTATACTCCAAATATATCGACTATTATGACCAATTTATCTATAAGTGTTGATAATTAGGCATTGACGAGATACTCTTTGGGGTAGAGCGAGTCGGTCAGAGCCTACGGACCAAAATAGGACATAAAATAAGATAGGGTTTGTAACGTTTTATAGCAGATACAGATCCGTAGGCTGATTCAAGACGCTCGTCACCACAAAACTTACTCTCGTCCCCAGAGTTTAGACGAGCCGCGCTTCGCGCGGCTACCCGCGATTCGATTCGAGGGCTGCGTTACTTGATGATTGTGGAGCTCGTCTAAACTCTGGTCTTTCTCGTCAAAAGCCAGAATTTAGACGATAAATGTCTACCTTTTTCTTACGGACCTCGGCAGTCGGCAGCTCAACAACGTATTTCGCTCCCGACTGGCTCATGATGCCGATATGTTTATGATCTGAGAGTTGAATATTTTGTTCATAACATCAGTAACTTTTGTTTTATGCGGCGAGTTCTCACTGCAACCTCAAGGACGTCAGCTTAAGCGCGTAGGCTTCTCGAAGATTGCGATACTTAATTCACGTGAACGTCATCTTCGCTAGTTCGTTGCATGAGCTATGGCGCTCGGAACCGAGCAAATGAAACTGTTTTGGAAAGGTATTGCACTCCTCTTTTGGTTTCCGTGTTCTATGTTGGTAATCGAGATAGTTTGAAACACATACAGGGTAGAATATTCTGTATATCAGTGTTTTAATACTATCGTTGTACGCAAAAATATGAGGCTGAAACGGTGATAATATGTCTGTAAAAGATATAACATATGAGAGTAAGAGAGTCTAAGTAGCTTATGCTACGTGCGCTGTGTAAAGCTGTACGAGTACGGCTACGGTAATGCTCGAGTACTCTAACACGTGGCTCGCGGTCACTATCGCTGTGACTCGCGGTCTCTGTCGCTGTGACTCGCGGTCTCGAGCCGAATAATGCAGTCATCTGTCACATGCATCGAGGAATGTCATACAGGGGCAGTACTATATATCTAGTCCCCCGTGACACCACCACATTCTGTGGATGTGTGTGGCAGTGGCATGGTAATGTAAGACAAGCAATATATCAATATACTCGAAGACGGAGCAAGCATAGATCAGGCATTTGCATTGGCAAGAACTGGTCCTACTGGTGCCTCCGGGTCTTTAGAAATAGACATGCTCGCAGAGGCCCACCTTCCCTCGCCTCGGGTCACCCTATCAAGTTCTGCCGCTGCAGTGATGCTAAGACAATCTCGTGCTGTCGTTGTTGTTGTGGTAGTTGTTGCTGCTGGGCATGTAGCTTCTGTGCTTCAGCTGCTCGTAGCTTCTCTTTCAGCTTAACACCCCGGTCCTTAATATCCAAGAGGCGGGCAGTGAACTTGTCGATAATGGGAACCCCGTGTTTGGTGGTAGGAAGGGCTTTAGTGAAAATGTCAGCCTGATTGTCATCGGTCGGAATCCAGACCGGGGTAAACTTCGTGAGGGGCCCCTGACACCAGTTCCTAACCGCGTGGTACCGAACCGCAATGTGTTTGAGCTTAGTAGAGAGTGCCCGCTGAGTGACCAAAGTCTGAACTGCTGAGTTATCTACATTGATGGTGATGGGCTCAGCTGAGGGGAAGAACTCTGTCAGTGTGTTGTAGATGGCCGGGGCGGAGGTGCAGGCTTCTGACATGGCAACATACTCTGCCTCTGTAGAGTGAAGGGCAGTGCATGATTTCTGCTTCTTTGACCACCAGTCAATGAGCATACCGTGAAAGTAGAGACAGTAGCCGGAAACTGAGTTCCGTGTGGCAGTGTCTCCTGCATGGTCTGAGTCACAGAACGCTGTGAGCTGGGGTGTTGTAGGGTCAATAGCCATAGCAAGTGTGTAGTCTCTGGTGGAATAGGCATAGTGAAGGATCCGCTTGGCAGCGGTGAGGGCCTCAACTGTGGGCTGGTGGCAGAACTGAGCCAGATACGTGACGTGGTAGTATATGTCGGGTCTGACTGTATGTCCTGGCTAACCAGAGCAGAGAGTAGATCAAGGATCTGAGGGATGTCTCAATGGACCTGTCAATGGCATCAGGTGGGGGAATGGGGAGGGAGAGACCCTCTGTCATCGGTGATCGAGGTGGCTGCTTATCCGTGTCTATGCTGAACTTAGCACACAGATTTGTGATGCTCCGCTCGTGTGAAAGCTCAATCTTGGTCGGGTATGACTCTCCTGTAGGAAGTGTCTCAGTCTGGACATCAACCTTGAGCTGGAGGAACTGGTTGAGGACACCAGAGTAGGTGGCCTGGAATGTGGACATGATGTCAGTGTGAAACCGGGCTCTGGACCGCTCATCGGCACAAGCCACAATGAAGTCATCAACGTAGATGAGGACTATGAAGAGCTGACCGTCAATCCAGCCGATGTACAGGCACTCGTCATATGTGGACCTGCTGAGTGTAGGGTAGCGGTCTGTCATGAACCTGTGTGCGGTCTCTGACCAAAGTCTGCCTGAGGTCCGATGTCCGTAGAGTGCCTTCTTCATATAGGCACCTACATATCCTAGGGGATGGACGTACCCCTTCGGAAACCTGACATAGTACCGCTCATCCTCAGGTATTAGAGCCTGGAGGAAAGCCCGAGAGACATCATAGTGGTATGGCATGAGTCTGTGTGTCAGGCAGAGCGCTAGTAGGAGTCTGAAGGTGGTGAGCTGAGGTGTAGGGGCAAAGGTCTCCGCCTCCTCATAGAAGGTGCGGTCCATGTCTCCTCTGGTGGTGCATCTGGCCTTGAACTTGTCAAGGGAGCCGTCTGTCAGCTTCTTGAGCTTAAAGACAAACTTACTGGGGAGGACGGTGGAGCCTGGGGGGAAGGCGGTGACCGGATCGGCCCTGTCTGGCTGAAGTATGCCGTCAATCTCTGACTGAATGGCTTTGTGCCACTGTCTCCAATTAGGGCTGAGCCGAGCCTGTCTGTATGTAGCAGGGTCTGGCTCGTCCATGAAGGCATCACTCGGGAAGTCTGCGGGGTCTGAGTCTGCGTCTCTGAGGGCAAGGAGCATGGCCTTCTGGTCTGGGGAGATGATGACAGCATCGGTGTCTGCATACTGGGTGGAGTGTGAGTCAGCAGAGTCGAAGTACACCTGGTATCTGTGCTGGACCTGAGGCTTATGGTCTACAGACACGATGACTGCAGGGTGATACTTCTGTCGGTCAGCTGGCTTAGCCGAGCACATAGCAAAACACGGGTAAAAGACATTAGGTGCCCCATGTTTGTGTCTGTGCTTGAGAAAGCTGATGAGAGTGGCATAGTGGCTCTTGGCCAGCTGGAGATAGTGTATGAGCTTTACCCAGACTGGATGTCTGAGTTTAGCACACTGGACCTTGACATAGGCAAAGGTCTCTGACTCGTGGGTGCTGCATGCAAGCTCGAGGATGTCGGGGAGGAGAGGGCTGTGGGGCGTCGGATGGGGTACAGCTTCTTTGTGAAGATAGCTGTGGAGGCGGGATCAACCAGAGTGTTGTGCGTGTTGGCAAGTGTCTTAGCCATGAGGTGCAATTGTGGTGGCTGGGGGGACACCAGTGGCCCGAGGCTCAGGCTGGTGGCAGTCGGGAGGTGATGATGGTGGTGGGAGGGGAGTGGTGGAGGTGGGAGGGGTGGTGGCAGTGTCCAGAGTGTCCTCGGAGATGTCGGAGGCCACTGAGGTGGTGCCGGTCAGGAGGTCGGTCAGGTAAGATACAGGGCACTGGGTGTTGCAGTCCACGGTGATGTCTGTCTGGACTGGGGCGGTGGCGGTGCTGTTGGCCGAAGCCAGTGACTCAGCTACCTGGTGCTGCCGGTCAAGCTTCTGCTGCTGCTGTCTGGCCTTCTTCTGCTTCTCCTTGTCCCGCTTCCTCTGCCGCTTCGTCTTCTCCCAAGCCGGGTCCTCGTGGTCCGGGTCCTCCCTCAAGTCAGTAGCCGTGACGGTGTCAAAGTACCTGAAGGCAAAGAGGGCGGGGGGCTCCAGCTGGGGGAAGGAGAACTGGGTGTCGGGTGGAGAGGCGGAGGGGGAGAGAGAGCTGAAGGGATTGGGGGAGAAGTGGTTGACCGAAGCCGAGGGAGGTGGGTGAGGTGACGAGCCAGAGATCTGGGGGATCCGGGGCTTACTGGTGAGGGCGGGCCACTCAGTGTCCTCAAACTCCTGGTCTGCCTGGAAGCTGACTGCCTTAGCTGGATGGTGCACCCGAGCGGTGGGGGGAGGGTGGCGGAGGGTGGTGCTCTCCCCAAGTGCAACCTCTTGCCGGAGGTCGCCACTCGATGCGGTGTGCCGATGCACTGTCGGAGGGGTTGGGGGTGGCGGGGGGTGTGGAGGGACGGGGGGCGGAGACATGGTTCACGGATGGAGGGGGGCCGGCTTTTACCCACATGTCGGCCTCCTCAGCCAGTGTGCAGGGACAGCCGAACCTGCCGAGGGAGTGGGTGACGGTCTTGCCGTGCTTGAACTTGCAGGAGCGGCAGGGGTGACCGATGGACTTGTCATTGGGGTCGGAGGGGGTGAACTTCAGGCCATTCCAGGCGTGCCAGAGGGGGTGGAGTCCTTGTTGGTGGAGCCGGCGTGCTTGAGCTTGGCCGCCTTGTAGAGGGCCTTCTCGTGCTCGAAGAAGTCAGCTCTGGTGCCGCCCCGTAGTGGTGAGCGGGGCCTGGATGGGGGTGGTGTGGTAGCCCGAGGGTGCGTGTCCTTGCCCCCCTTGCCGCCCTTGCCGCCCCTCCCACCAGGGTGCTTCTCCTTCGGCTTGGACTTGTCAGCCGAGCCCCGCCCCCCCCTCACGGACTTCCCCCGTCATGGAGGCAGCTCGGGGGCGGGATGAAGAGCCAGGGAGCTGGGAATGGTGGGTAGAGCCCTGGGTGTACCATACCTTCCCGATGGCCTCAATGAACTTCTGAAGACCACCGGGGTAGCCAGAGGCGGTCAGGCGGTTGTCCTCGTCGTAGGCACGGATGACCTCGAAGTACAGAGGGATGGAGAACAGGTGCTCGGCCGTGTCCTGGGAGGCCCTAAGATCTCGATGAGGACCTCCTGCTCCTGCTGTCCAGAGAAGGCGGGGTGGAGCTGCCTGTGGTTGCCAATGAGGGTGGTGAAGGTGTTGAGCTTCACGGCGGGGTCCTCGGACTCAGAGATTCGGAGGGCTTTGGCCTTGGTGAGGAAGGAGTTGTCCAGGGAGGGGGGGTAGGTGATCAGGCGGCAGTGCACGTGCAGTAAAAGCAACCTGCCGTCCACTTGAGCCTGCGGGGAGTCCCTCACAATTTGTGACAACACAATTTGTGTGTTGTTACAAGTGGCTGCAAGTAGAAGTTGAGCCAGAAGACCGTTGGAGATACCGTCGTAGGCCTCGTCCTTCAGTCGGCGTTGAAGATTAAGTAGTGCTGGGGCGTGGCCAGGTCGAGTGGCGGTGAGGACACGGGTCAGGGCGGCACAGAACCGCTTGAAGACAATGTCGCCGCCCGCGGTGAGAAAGTTCAATTGAAGTTCTCGTTGTTGTTGACGCTCGTGAATATCCGTGAGGGCGTAGTAGGCGGTCTTCAACTGCTTCAGAAGTGGAGTGACGTCAGGGGCAGTGGAGCGGGTGTTGTAGGCGCTCGTGTTGTCGTCCATGATGTGCTTGATCTTGGTTGGAGGAAGTGGTTGGCCATCTCGATGTTCCAATGGCGTTACTTCTGGAATAGTGCCCAATTCCTTGGTGGTGTCAAACATCTTGTCCGAAGTAATTACGACTGAAGATGGCGTCGAAGATGAAGTAGTTCTACTCGCCACAGTGCGAGCCAGTAGTAAGGTGGCGTTGACGCACTCGTCTCGGACTTTGATTAAGTCGTTGATGATGGTCTCGTTGAGTTGGTTGATGTCGTTGAGTTCCTCCTTCGTGACGTAATTCTCGTGGATCTCGTCGGATTGGGCAGATGAACGCCGAAATACTAATCCAAGCGAGGCGACGGTGGTGGAGAGCTCAGCGACAGTGGCGGTGATTGCATGAACATCTTGAAGAAGGGCGTTGATCGTGATGGAGACTTCTTCGATTGTTGGAGATGGCGAAAGAGGTTGACGTGAAGTAAATAAACGTCGTTGAGCATGTAGATTACGCTCTTCGGTTGGTGGTTGGGATCCCGGAGTTGTAGTTGGCGTGAACGACGACATGGTAGACCTTCCGGACCGTTGGAGTTGGTGGAGGTGACGATGTTGCGCAAGTCGTTCTCGTAGGGTTGGGGATGTAGATTTTCTTTAAGTTTTGTCAATTTTTTAAAAATTTGCCAGCGCTTCCGCGGTAAATGCTCGTAATGAAGCTAAAAACTAAGGCGTCCCCCAAAATTTAGCAGAGCATGTGATAATTAACCAACGCGCTTTGACATTGAAGTTGAAAGAAAAGTCGAGAGGGCAATCGTAGCTGAATTCCCACTCATAAAAGGTTTGGGCAAGGTAAAATTTACGCCGGCCCGACCTGCGGAGTGTTAGTGCAAGCGGAAAAGGCAATTTTCAAGTAATTTTGCTGACTGCCAGTTCGAAACGCGTTTGACGGCTAATTTGAAATCCGGAGTGTCATCAGAAATTGCAGTGGTGCGTCGTGGTCAAACATAACCTAATAGATAGTTTGAAACACATACAGGGTAGAATATTTTGTATATCAGTGTTTTAATACTATCGCTGTACGCAAAAATATGAGGCTGAAACGGTGATAATATGTCTGTAAAAGATATAACATGTGAGAGTAAGAGAGTCTAAGTAGCTTATGCTACGTGCGCTGTGTAAAGCTGTACGAGTACGGCTACGGTAATGCTCGAGTACTCTAACACGTGGCTCGCGGTCACTATCGCTGTGACTCGCGGTCTCTGTAGCTGTGACTCGCGGTCTCGAGCCGAATAATGCAGTCATCTGTCACATGCATCGAGGAATGTCATACAGGGGGCAGTACTATATATCTAGTCCCCCGTGAGTTGGACCTAGGGCGGATGTTTGTTTGTTATTCACGTGTGAACATAGAGCAGACGCAGGCTCCGCTGTTCCTAGGGCATCTTTGATGTTTCACAGCATTAGCTACACAAGTCGGAACCGTACAATTCGAAAAGTTTTCGGCAGCTAAGAGTGCCCCCTTTCAGTTTAACTTGCGTACGTTAGCCCACACGCGGATGTTTGTGAGCTATTCTAACCACGGTTTGTGGCTGGCTTGTGCATTGCAGATAATTGGCCATCTTAGATATTTCTTCGAGGGAGCTATAGAGCTCGGAACCGAGCAAATGAAACTGTTTTGGAAAGGTATTGCACTCCTCTTTTAGGTCCCGTTGCGTATTGGAGCCCTAGGGCGGATGTTTGTTTGTTATTCACGCGTGAACATTGAGCAGGCGCAGGATCCGTTGTTCCTAGGGCATCTTTAATATTTCATAGCATGAGTTACAAATGTCGGAACCGAGCAAATCAAAAAGTTTTCGGCAGCTAAGAGTGCCCCCTTTCCGTTTAACTTGCGTATGTGAGCCCTAGGGCGGATGTTTGTCAACTATTCTAACCACGGTTTGTGGTTGGCTTGTGCATTGCAGATAATTGGTCATCTTAGATATTTCTTCGAGGGAGTTATAGAGCTCGGAACCGAGCAAATGAAACTGTTTTGGAAAGGTATTGCACTCCTCTTTTAGGTCCCGTGGCGTATTGGAGCCCTAGGGCGGATGTTTGTTTGTTATTCACGCGTGAACATTGAGCAGGCGCAGGATCCGCTGTTCCTAGGGCATCTTTGATATTTCATAGCATGAGTTACAAATGTCGGAACCGAGCAAATCAAAAAGTTTTCGGCAGCTAAGAGTGCCCCCTTTCCGTTTAACTTGCGTATGTGAGCCCTAGGGCGGATGTTTGTCAACTACTCTAACCACGGTTTGTGGTTGGCTTGTGCATTGCAGATAATTGGTCATCTTAGATATTTCTTCGAGGGAGTTATAGAGCTCGGAACCGAGCAAATGAAACTGTTTTGGAAAGGTATTGCACTCCTCTTTTAGGTCCCGTGGCGTATTGAAGCCCTAGGGCGGATATTTGTTTGTTATTCACGCGTGAACATTGAGTTGGATCCCGAACTCCAATATGTCCAAAAGAAAGAGTTTTGGAAACTTTTGGCATGGCACCGCCTTTCCAACAAAGCAGTCCCATGCTCACTTGCGGAGTACTCGAATAGGGCACACGATATTCATGAAGCACTCAATGCATGTAAGTTTGAATCGGGGATCCTAAAAACTGCTACGCAATCAGAAGAAGCCTCTTAGATATTTTGGTGGATGACAGAAACCTTGACAAAAACGGCTGTGAACTTTTCTCCAACCCACTAAATGCCCACCCTAGAATTCACTCGAGAAGATGCATACCCACCACAAGAATGAAAAAAAGCCCTCAGGCCCTTCTGCCATCATGGGAAAATTGGCTTTGATGGTCTCGCTTGGGATGCCTACGTGGACCCGATAACAAGCATTGGCAGAATCGTTTATGGAAATCCCCCCTTTGATGGGAAAGATAAGGGCAAATCTTCGGCGGTTATGACTACCTTGGAAATGGGACATAAAGCGGCCAACACCGTCCCTGGATTTTCAGGAACATGGATTCTTCCGCTGTCTCCCAAAAACCAAAAAAGATGGTTCGATAAAGGCTTTAAACTTGTTTTCAGATTCCCGCATAACACTATTCCATTTATCCCACATGGCTATTGGACGGGTGATGACCCCTACGTTCTTCCAGGTGGTGGATGCTATAAGGATGACTTTTCGGATGTTGTTATTATAGCTATAGACAGTGCACCCAGTGATACTCAACCAGCCTTTGACTGGAGGCCTACACAGAAAAAGATTGCCAGATGGTTCCTTAACGTCCTTCCCAAGTCCAGAGTCACGAAGAAGAGGCTAGAATACACAGGAGTCAGCCCTGATATTTGGAATGAAGTTCTGAACGAAAGCGACAAAGTACTTCCCTCTTCGCTTTGCCCATGGCCCACTCAAGACCCTCCTTATCATCAGAGTGATATTGAGCCTTATTATTGTGGTCACCACGACACGACAACCACCAATGCAAATTCCAAGCCCTTCATAAGCACCGTGAAATGGCCCAAAGTTCTTACACTCATGGGATACCTCCCTCCTCTTTTCGGTACTGTCCTCAACACGATAGGTGTTCCCCGTGGTAAGATTAAACCACTCCTTAAAAAACTTTCAAGAATTTGTAGGCGACACACCAAAAATAGGCGAGACGTGTTTCTGTTAAACACCACCACCACCTTAAACACTGACCCGCATACAGTTGACATCTCGAGCAGTGAAACCATGACAGAAACAGAAGCTGTGCAACAGTCAAACGACTTTCTTCAAACCCTCCTGCAATAATTTTCAAAAGTCTTGCAATATAAGATGGTTCCGTGTCCCCAAGGGGAGGGGCCGTCCCCCCCCTCCCCTCCCCCGCCACCCCTCTCCCTCGCCCACCACGCCCCCTTCCTTAACGTCTCCAAAAACCCCCTTAATTCTTCGACTTCCCTCCCCACCGCTCAGATTCAGCCACCCCTCCACTCACCCGGCCATGGCTGCTTCTCCATCTTCTAGAGTTTTTTATTGCCTAGCACTTAGCTTTTTCTCTAGATGTCACCCTGCTGAAAAGTGGGCTGAGCCCCTTTGTAGGCGCGCTATAGCAGAGGGAGTAGGCGAGTAGCCCCTGGTGTTTTCACTAGCCTGCTTTGCAGGGATACCGCACTCTCAGGACTTTGTCCCCTTTGCTAGCGTAAATGTGTTATTATTATTGAGTTGGCGTGTGCATTGCACAAAATAGGGTTTCGAAGCTCCTTCCTCAAGGGAGCTATGCAACTCGGATGAGGAGCAGGCGGTGAAGTTTTAAAAAGGTACTTCACTTCTCTTCACTTTCACTTTCTTTGGCCTATGTGGGCCTTGGGGGAGATGGTAAAGTGTTGTTTTGATGTGTAGCGCAAAGCAGGTGAGGCCCTGCATGCGCCTTTTAGATAGGGTTTTCAGACCCCACCCTTTCGAGGGTATCACTGTGTGACATCATAAAACGGAGCACATAGGTATGTAGAGCCGGGTGTGAGGAAAAGGGGGCACTTTTCAAAAGTGAATTTGCCTTTCTTATGCTCCTATGGCGCCCATTCTTAGGGTAGTGGGTAGGGTTCGCATAGGGCGGGACCTGAGCTCCTGCATCGCATGCGGAGTCGGCGAGTCACTGCTGCCGGTGGGCTGCGAGCTTGAGGGTGACGCGTGCGTTTGCTGTGGGTCGATACTCACCAGTGAAGTTGGTTTCGTGGACCTGCACACCAAGCCATACAGAGCCTTCACGTCATGCAGACCTGCACACACACAGACCTGCGCACACACAGACACACACACACACACGCACACAGCACACACACACCACACAGACCTTCATTCAGACCTGCACACCGAGCCATTCGGAGAGAGACTCTGTATGGCTGGAAGGGCCGAAAGCAGGTGTCGCAGTTGGCATGGCACTTGAAAGGTCGCAGAGCTGCGCAAAGCTGGCGTCTCAGGCGCCATGGCTGAGAAGCACTGCACCCGTGCTGATGAGTCACAACAGAAGCACACTCAACAAAAATTGCTGACCCAATCTGCCACAAAGTTTGAAAAACCATGTCAGGCATGCACAAGCTGGCCTGAAGTGCACTGGGCCTATGGCTGCCGTGTCACTCCGCGCGCGAGCCTGATGCCATCACATAGGAGTTCACACCCAAGTGAAAACAAAGGAGATCCGAAGAATATTTCAAAACCAACGAAGAGGTTCGGCACCCTGTTAGGTGATACCGTTCCAGCAGAACAAAACAACACTTTGCAATTGGGCATTCACTGCGGCTCGCGTGTCGTGCGCCCAGGTCGCAGCACAAGCGGCTCCTGCGGTGAATGCCCCCAACCTGCCACAAGGCCTAGTTGGTGCCCTTCGAGCAGCCAAGCACGAGTTCACGTCGAAAATTGTGAAAGAAACTGCGGGCAAAGGCGTGCTTCGAGCACACGCATGGCAAAAAGGCAAGGGTCAGGTGTCCAGACCCGAGCTGGCGCGTCGCCAACCATGAATTCCCACAACCTGTCATACAGGCCCGTCGGGGAATTCACCGCTGCCAACGCCCACATGGGTCGAATTCACAAATACAAACACAATAAAAACTGAAGGAAAAACATTCGGCTGCAATGCTGTCAAAAGGTTGCAGTCAGGTGTTTGGACTCGAGCTGGCGCGCCGTAAGCCGTGAATTCCCACAACCTGTCACACAGGTCCGTTCGGGGAATTCAACGTTGCCACAGCCTGCGCAGGTCGAATTCACAAAGGTAAACATCATACAAACTGCGGGGAAAACATGGGTTCGGCTACAACCTCGTCAAACAGCAAAAGTCAGGTGTCACGGCTCGAGTTAGCGCGGCTACGGTTGTGCATTCCCAAACGCCGGTCACATACGCCGGTTTGAGCATACTCGGCAAGCAAGCCCTGCGAGGTTCGAATTCGCATAGCAAATGGTGCAAAATATGGTACAAAAAGGCCGGGCGCATCGTGCACACACGTGATGAATACCGCTGAGAGTGCCTGTAACGGTTCGCCGTCGCGGGTGTGAATTTATGACAAACGCAGCTTCGGGCTATCTCGCCGCTAGGCGCTCAACGGGAAAAATGCCCCTCTGTGGGAATTCACGAGCGTGTCCTGAATTCGCGAACGGTTTCGGACAGCTGCGGATCTCCACCGCTGCGGAACGGCGATATGCGTGTCTATTGTTGTGCTACGTAAAACATGTCAGGCGGCAACGCGCTTCTGCCGCGCCGGCTCGTAGATTCGCAAAACGGGCGCGGGTCTAACTTGCACTCGCAGACTGTAGATTCAGGCTCAAATGGAAGCATGAAAAGCAGAAAGGCAAACGAGCAACACAGGGGGCAATTCACAGATAAAGCAAGCACCCCGGCACGACTTCGTACATACATCAGAGTGGCGTGCCGGCACTCTGGGGATCCGAACCAGACTCTTACAAACTGCTAGTGACAAAGCTCTCATGTGGATTCGAAGCATATGTATGTATATGTCACATTTAATACTAGGCCACAAGAGGCAAATATCACTATCCCGTAGAATGGTTTTGAAAGGTTCGGATCTAACTTTTCGAAAGCAGGAGCTAGCTAAATACTCAAGCGAGCATAGTGGAAGTCCGTGAATGCCATTGTCGTTTCGGGTGCCCTGTGACCATTGGTTCCCAGTGACAGCGGCGTTTGGTGTCCACGCGCGCTTGCGTTTGCCCTGTCATGCATCGCCGAGACGTCATGTATGGTCATGTCGTGATGTCACTTCGCGTGATGTCGTGCTTGACGCTCTGCGGTGCTCGCGGATCGGCACGGGCTGGTCGCGGCGACGTCGATGTAGCGCTTGGCGAGGCGTCGTGCATGATTTATACTGGGAGGGAGATCTGAGCTGGAGGGTGAACGTGATATGCTCCGGGCGCTCGAGCGGACAATGAACTGGGGTAGGACCGTGACTGAGGGGGGAATGACATTTACTGAAAAAGGGGGTCATGGTTGGGGCGTTTGCTGACGGCTGAGACGGGCGCGATGGGGGCAAGTGCGGTGGGGTCTGACATGGGCTGCGGTGGCGTGACTAAATATGGGGGGTCCGACAGGCCTTTCAGGGGTGCCCGAGGGACCCCTTCTAAGCGTGTTCATAGTTGTGACATGTAGACAAAGCAGACGTCAGGTGGATTGTACACCACACGATGCCACAATCTATTGAGGCATATGTTCAAGAAATTGGTAGAGCAGGAAGAGATGGCGAGCGGGCTATCTGCATGTTGTTGTTCTCACCAAAGAACTTGCAAAATATCAAAATCGTGTTTCAAAAGAATACAGAAAATCAAGAATCGAAACGAAGCAAACTCAAAGAGATGGGCAATTATTGTTTCAACATCAAAGATTGTAGACACCAAATGTTACTGGATCACTTTGGCGACAAAATCAAAGTGTCACGAGGTTGCAAGATGTGTGACATTTGCTCGACACCAAGTGGACTTGTTTTGACAGAGGCACAAGAGAAACGTGGCAGTGGTATGAAGAGACCTCAACGCTCATCGCATTCATCACTAGAGCCTGGCCAGAGGAAGAGGCGTTAATGGAAAATACTATGTATTTAGTATATATATTTGGAATGTAAGCTTGCACTATATCGCAAATAGCATATCATATTGATAGCGGTAAAGCACCTATAGAGAAAGACGGGACCTCTCTTATATTGACGGCTAATAGCCACATGTCATTAAGTACCTTTCATGGCATGTGACACGTTGTAATGAACTAGGGTCAAGGGGCAAGATGTTCATGGGATTCGCCGCGTCTTTCACAAGAAATAACCTTGAAATGAAAAAGTTATGACATTTTACTTTATTTTGAAACTGAAGATACCCTGTTTCGGTGGCCAACTGGTGATTTTGACACTGGTATCTCTTGTACTAGGAGTTCCAGGCATCTCCTGGACATGCGTCAAGCAGTAAACCTGCATTATATAACCCCCTACACACGTCCACACGTTGTCCAACGGTGTCCAAGCTCGTGGTTATGTGAACCTTTTTTCAACTTGTGCCGCTTGATTGTTTCCACCCTTATGAACCACGTAGTTTGCACGTTGTCCACAGGGGTGTACGTTTTGGCCAGTGAGCGCCAGTTCTTCACTGTTTTTCTTATATGTTCGTACGGGCGACGCGTGTGTCGCCCGTACGAACGACTTAGTCCACACGTCGTCCGCACGGTGTCCAGGTGGAAGCACCCCAACAGACGGTCCCCGAAGAGACGGTCCCGCAGGCAGAGGAGCACCCCCCCAACCTCGGGGGCCCCTTGGCCGTAGGGGACCAGGTGGACGTCTTCGCCACCCCCCCAGGCGGACGTGGGTCGTACCGGTATCGGTTACGACACCGGAAAGGCCACCAAATCTGGCCTCTCGAACCTTGTCATTGGTCGGGCTACCGTCGCCGCCATCGGGCCGGGAAAATCATTGAACGAGAAACCAATGATTTTGCCCAAAGATACCTACGAGCTGTACGTTGAATTCGTCGTTCACCTCCCAGATAAGGGGGAGGTTTACCCCGTGGAGCGGATTCTTTCCCACCACATGTCGATGGTGGACGAGCTCGTGAGTGCCGAGCAACTCCGCACCGGGACGGCTAATAAAACGATGGAGATGCTGGAGCACAACCTCCAGTCAGTTATAGTAAGAAAAAATGTTATCTGGCAAGTCCTCCCTCCCTCCCTGCCTTCCCCTGCAACGTTCACATTTTTACCTTTTGCACTTACGCGAACGTCCATGTGTACATGTGTGCGTGGTGTTGTTTTGCTGTCCATACGCGTGGACACCATTTATTGTGCCGTCCATACGGGTGGAAGACGGTGTACATACGTAAGGACGCCGTCTAACAAGTGGTTTATGTACGCAGGATACACAAGGCCTACTTGAGGCACGCCAACACGGAGAAGCTGTATCCCGAGAGGCTGACAGCGAGAAAACTGGCCGGCCTGAAGTTGGAGCCTGCTGAGGTATCGGAACGGGACCGTGGATACCCCCCGTCACGGTGTGTTTGCTTGTATTGTTCTAGTGGCATTTAGCTTGTCATTTGTTGTCGTTGCTCTTAATGCACTTACTTAGGTTGCATTCACTTGCAGTTCCATACGAGAGGAACGAGCCGTCACTGGTTCCAGGACGTGCGGGGGTGTCAGAAGCAAGATGGACACGAATCGGAAGTTGATGAGGATAACGCGGCCGAAAATGTTCCTAATGATGCTGATGTTGAGGCTGTCGAGGATCCCGCCGCTGCTAATGACGGAGTGGCTGTGGAGAATGAGGAGAGGGGCGAGGGCGTCGAGAAGGAGGACGAGGACGAGGACGAGGAGCATTCCTCTGAGGAGGAGGAGGAGGACAAGAAGGATGGGAAGAAGGATGAGAAGGATGAGGGCGGTTCCGCTCCCAAAAAGGCATCACCTTTTCAAATTCCAAAGAGGAAAAAGGTTGCACCTGCGTGTGAAAAGCCAGCAAAGAAGTCGAAAAGCTAGGCTAGAATATTTTGTAAACATTTTGTAAACATTTTGTGTATCCGTGTACCTTTCCTGCAGTGCCCTGCTCTGTCCCGTCTTCTTACGTCTTACATACTTACGTCTTACATACGGTGTTCACACGTACGGACGGTTTGTTCATACGTGTGGACTAAATCGTCCATACGCATGAATATATATTATCACAAGCTATCCACGCGTACGGACACCGATGTCCATACGCGTGGATTGCATCGTCCATACGCATTGATATGTATAAACACAAGCTATCCACACGTACGGACACCGATGTCCATACGCGTGGATATGTAAAAATCGTTAAGCAAATCAACGTCCATCCGCACGGACACCGACGTTCATCCGGATCAGGACGTCGTCCACACGTACGGACGCACATGTCCATACGTGTGTACTATCTATTATTGACTGTCCTTATGGGAGTCCATATGCCGTCCGCACGCACGTTTACGATGTCCATGCGTCGTCCATATGCCGTCCTTACGGGATTACATACGGTGTCCGCACGTGCGATTATGAGGTCCATGCGCTATCCATACGCCGTCCCTACGGTAGTCCATACGATGTCCGTACGTGCGATTACGACGTCCATGCGTCGTCCATGCGTTGTCCATATACCGTCCGCACGCACGTTTACGATGTCCATGCGTCGTCCATATGCCGTCCTTACGGGATTACATACGGTGTCCGCACGTGCGATTATGAGGTCCATGCGCTATCCATACGCTGTCCTTACGGTGGTCCATACGTTGTCCGCACGTCCGGTTACGATGTCCATGCGACGTCCATACGTTGTCCTTATGAGAGTCCATATGCCAGGGTAGATATCTTCCGCGGAGGTGACTCGGCCCGCATTGGGAATTTACTTCGGCCACATTTCGGCCCGTCTCGGCCCGAACCCAAAATTGCCCGGCGCAGGCGCAAAATTTTAATTTTAAGTATGACAATTTGTCAAAAATCGATAAAATTTTGGAAATTTATCGATTTTCCCCTCAATGCGACTCGGCCCATCCGCAACTTTTCTTTCGGCCCGCCTTCGGCCCGGGCCTCCGTGACACGGCCCCGGGCCGGCCAATCCCAGGAAGATATCTTCCCTGCCATATGCCGTCCGCACGCACGTTTACGATGTCCATGCGCAGTCCATATGCCGTCCTTGCGGCATTACATACGGTGTCCGCGCGTGCGATTGTGATGTTCATACGCTATCCATACGCTGTCCTTACGGTGGTCCATACGCTGTCCGCACGTCCGGTTACGATGTCCATATGCTATCCATACGGGTTTCCATACGGTGTCCCTGCGCTGTCGTGCGGTTGAATAGTGCCTCTGTCCATACGTATGGACACCATGTGGACATGTTTTCTGTCCATACGGTGTCCATACGAAATCCTTACGGTGTCCATGGGACATTTTCATATGGACACCACAATTACGCGTCGTCCGTATGGTTCTTACATATGCATCAAGGTTTCGCCAGAAATCTGTCCAGACCGTCCATACGGTTGTCCATATGGGTCCTTTCGATGTCCATACGCTGTCCATATGCGAATCCACACGGATGAATGGAGCAATAATCCGTAGCGCCTGCTGTCGCCATACAAATTTTAGGGGATTCGGAGGACCCCCCCTGACAAGTACTTCCAGAGTCTCCGGACGCCCATAAGCTCAATCTGCGTTACAAACCCTAAGTAATATTCGCGCTATTTCGGTCCGGAGATTCGGGTTCCAGGGTACCACAAAACTCTACTGTAAACTGTAACAAGAACCCTCGAGCATCGCGAGATCGGCCGCGAAGCGGCCTGCGGCTTGACTCGGGTTCCAGAGTTGAGAGTAGGACAAGGCAGGCGAGGGTCTCAGGCGCGCTGCGCCGGGAACTCGTCAGGGATGACATATTATGACTGCATGTCACAGCTGCTTTGAACAAGGCTACAATCGAGCAATCGCAATATCTGTATGCCAGGAAAGATTGACCAGTATTTTAATAGGGTGAGACAAAGCTCTTCCAAATAATTACTTTATATGTGGCCAGAAAAGGTGAAAATGGGTAAAATCCCATTGCGGGAGATTTCAAAATTGAAATTTGGACTCCATTTTTTCACGGAATATCATTTTATACCTATTAAGGTACCTGAAAAATATTATGTGCACATTCATATCTCATGTAACACCCTAAAAATCGTGTGTGTAACACCTAGGGGTGTACATAGTGGCTGTAACTAAATAATGCGTGAAAAACTCGCACGCATGATTTCAAAATGAAAAATTGGGTTTGATTTTTTTCGCTGATCCAATTATTCAGCTATTGATAAATATGCCCAAAATATTACAGCACTTGTAACACCCTGTAACACCCTGAAAATCACGTGTACGTTATAGGGGTGTAACATACCTCCTAAATACCACGTGATATACAGTGACATATTAAATGCAGTTTTGCTTCAATTCCTTCAAAAAATGTTCATACTGCTTTAATTTGACATAATTTAGTGTTACTGATACCATGTACCACCTTAATGTCACTGTAGGTGATAAGGGTCACTGTAACCCTATACACCCTAAAATGCCGCTATATAATAGCAAAACACTCTGTGTTTGGCATTTATGTCATGCTGAAATCAGCACAGTTATGACAATATATCGGGCAACAACCCAAAAACTGTCGGGCAACAACCTAAGAACTTTAGGGCAACAACCCAAGAACTGTAGGGCAGCAACCCATTAGCTGTATAAGTTCCTTAAAGGACAGCATACTACATATAAAAGATACATATAAAAGGGAAGGTGAACGTGTGAGCCGCGCTTCACTTTTGCGCGGCTTCCCGGTTGTGCACCAGATGTTCAAACGCGACGGCAAAGTCGTGAATAACCATCAGAAACCCCAAGCTCTGTTGATGGAGCTGATCCAGTGCCACATGCTCGGTGACAACCCGGGCAAGACGGATGAGAACGGCCATCCACTCAACTGGATTCTCGACGCTTGCTGCGGCGTCGGCTCGACGTCCATGGCCGCCATGAGGTGTGGTATGAACGCGATCGGCTTCGACCACGACCAGTACATGGTCAGCTCTGCGCAGCAACGGCTGATCAAGTTCCACGCCGAGCCCGATCAGCATGCCGAGTTGAAGCCCAAATCGAAGAGCGAACCGACGGCGAAGGGGAAGGAAGCAGCCACTGCCGAATCTGAGGAAGAAGACTTAGATGAAGATGAGACCGAAGAGAATGCTAAATAAATTAGCAGGATTTGTCGACCGCCCTGACTGATAGTATCAGTCATGCCTCGACGGTATAGGGTGAAAAGTACTCTGCTCGTAAACATTTGAATAAAGAATGATACATGTATGCATATTTCGGTGTTTTCATTGTACGCATACTGCACTTTTCTAGCTTGTTGCATTTATGTATCCCTATTTCGCGCATAAATATCACTAAACCCTGATTTTTATGAAATATATATAAATCCAAAAATGACATATGATAATGTCATTTTCATCGAATTGTGTGTTACATGCTTGAACGTATTGAGCTCGAAGATGCAAACAAAAATCTGGCCATTTTCTCACTTGAAGATGTACTTAAAGGATGCCTTGGGCGACATCGAGGATCAATATGTGCATTCCACCACCTTGGACCTCGAGGACTCCACCCAACGAGCCAAATATGGAGGTATGCTTTCTCATTTCAGCAATCTCTGACTTGCATGTCACTCAAAGTGAGTTTATGAGCGTTTTCTGATGCCCAAAAATCAATTTCCTGCATTTTGGGGGTTTAAGGTCATGTGTATTATGTGTAAGACATCTGAAAATGATTTTTTTGCATTTACTAGGGAAGAGAATGCAGCAATTCTTCGAGAAGGTTGGGAATGATGGTGGACAATACTATGGTGATATCTTGTTCAACATGGACAAGACTTGGGGAGAGTGTCAATTACGAGTTGCGCAGATTGCGGCTTGCCTTGTTGTGTGCGTGTACGCACGTTTCCCCGATATTGAAGTGTTGACCGCATTGTGCATTTTGGACCCTAAAATGCTACCACGTGGCGATCCCAATGCTGAGGAGGATCCGCTCACCACATATGGCATCGCTGAAATCCGATTGTTGTACACTCATTATCCCACTTTGCTTGTCGCCGAGAGTGTGGAGCAACTACTTGAAGAGTGGAAAAAGTTCCGGACCATGATGTGGGATGTCTACCGCGATGCCGAGATCACTACCTTCCTCCCCCAAGTTGCGCAAGCGTATAGCAAAGTGGGCGAGGATGACCGCTACCCCAACATGTTGACTTTTGTTGAGTTGGGATCGGTCGTGGTGATGTAAAATGCGACCACGGAACGTGGCTTTGCGCATCTCAATGATATTATGACGCATGACTGCACACGTATGGAGGTGAGGAGCTGAGGACTGCAAATGATATCTTGACCATCAAGATGCTTGGTCCAGATTTGGGAGGACAAAATGGCATGGTCCGAAAACTGATTGGTGATGCGGTGGATGTGTTCCAGCGCAAGGATGTGGATGCCGCATCCGATAATGTCAAGTACTGAAATTAATTTTTCACGTGTCACCAAAGCATAGGGTCATTAATTTGCTTGTAAAAATCGACATGCTCAGTCGATGGGGCTGCAAATTCGTGCACTGTATGAGGTGATATATGGGAACATTTTGACATATCGAACGCAGCATTCCGATCATTTTGGACTTGAAAACTGAAATTAATTTTTCACGTGTCACCAAATCATACGGGTTATTAATTTGCTTGTAAAAATCGACATGCTCCGCCGATGGGGCCGCAAAAGTGCACTGTATGAGGTGATATATGGGAACATTTTGACATATCGAACGCAGCAGATTCGATCATTTTGGACTTGAATCACGTAGAGTACAATATTAGGTACCCTATAGTAGTATCTAGTAGTATGTGACTCCTTGTGTCACTCACACCTGAAGCATCGTAGTTGCGGTCGCGGTGTCACACGTTATGATGATGACACTGCGACACGCGCCCCTCTCAGACAATCTTCCCGCAGTAATAACTTGGCGGCGTAAGCCGCCACTCCTTACTCCCGTAATATTATCCTCGAGTCCTTTCACTGCCTGTGTTCAACCTGCAGTGATCGTACCGCCTTTTTCCGTACCCCTCTATGTAGCTAGTAGATATCGTGGTTCTCATGAGGTTATGGGCCTCGCTTACGCTTCCCCTGTATTTTCCAGGTTCTGATTCGCGAAATCTTGAGATTTTCCGCGTTTACTAGCTTCATTTTTACAGCCGGCATGGTTTTTGCGATGATCTCGGCCAACGCGACCGCTGCAAACTTTCTCTCGCTGCCACAAGGGAGTGGTGACCCCGGCAACAATCTCTCTTTTCCGGAATTTGTGTCCCCGGAAATTCAGCCATTTCGATGGGAGTAGTGACCCCACTTTGGCGACCAACGTCATTCGATGACAACCTCTCAGCAGCAACCGCCGCCAGCCTGGAATTTCGCAGACCTGCTGCGCCCCGCGACCTGCCGCATTTTCAGTGCCCCCCTCTTTCAGATCTGGAAATCGGATGTGCCATCCACCTCTCATCGTCGGTAGTGCTATTTTTTACCTTTCGGTATTTTTAACGCGCTGCCCTTTTCGTAAACTGAATGGACTCTTGGGAACCGGTAGCCCGTAAGCCGTACATCTTCCTCAACCTCTTTGACTGTTTCGTCATTCTTTACTAATCAGCCATTTGGCAGATTTTCTGGCCAGATTTACAGCCCCATCGCGTTCGTCGACCCTTCTCTCCTCTCTACGCCTCTGGAAGTTGGGATTCATCGACACCAACCTGAACAGCCTGACCCCTCAAAAGCTGTTCCTCAACGGCCTCATTTTCAAGAAAATTCGACGTGTTTTGTGTGGGCATCGTCGACATTTTGCAGCCAAATAACTTCGCGCGATCTGCCAAGGCCAGTTTTCAGTTTTGACCCTTCTCCACGCCCCCATGGCGTGTGATGATCTTCGAGGGACCTGAAATTATCTTTAAGAACGAAAATCAACATTTTCAACATTCTACGATCACACGTCGCGATCCCTTTCGTAGGTAGTGCTTACAAGCACTTTACTTGGTAGTGCCTTAGAGGTAATTTGCTGAGTGTGCTTTTTGTACGTAAATCGGTAGTGCCCTAGACGTATTTTCTAGCATGCATACCGTAGTGTACCCTTCCATTGAATGGGTAGTGCTTCATCCTTAGTGACCACTTCGTAGTCAGGTAGTGTCACGTAGAGTACAATATTGGGTGCCCTATAGTAGTATCTAGCAGTATGTGACTCCTTGTGTCACTCACACCTGAAGCATCGTAGTTGCGGTCGCGGTGTCACACGTTATGATGATGACACTGCGACACGCGCCCCTCTCAGACAATCTTCCCGCAGTAATAACGTGGCGGCGTAAGCCGCCACTCCTTACTCCCGTAGTATTATCCTCGAGTCCTTTCACTGCCTGTGTTCATCCTGCAGTGATCGTACCGCCTTTTCCGTACCCCTCTATGTAGCTAGTAGATATCGTGGTTCTCATGATTGAAACTGAAATTAATTTTTCACGTGTCGTCAAATCATAGGGTTATTAATTTGTTCGTAAAAATCGACATTTCAAACGAATGGAGCCCCAAATCAGCCACGATTTAACCGCGCACAAGTAGCGAATCGAGCGCGCGATTTTGAAGCGGGATCGGACGTGTGGCGCCAAAAAGTCATTTTTTCCCGCGCCAGCGCGACGGCGCGAGGTTAAAATTTTGACGCCACGCCGGCGCGCGGCGCGAGCGCAAAAAAGCTCGCGCCACGCCAGCGTTTCAGCGCGCTGGCGCCAACCCCCAAAACTCGCGCCACGCCGTCACGAAACCCAAAAACTGAATCGGCATCCTTGGAGGAGAGCTCACACATCGATTTCCCGATCGGCCGCGCAGCGGCCTCGACTCATGGCTCCGGAGACAGAGTGTCACAGTCGACTCGAGTGTCTATGATCAATGATGTCGACCGGACGACACTCGACAGCGACACGTCCGAAGAAGCAAGCATGCCGATCGGATGCTCTTTTCCGAGTCTTCCAGTCTATCGTTGGGATCTCCCCATCGATCTGGTGGACCACAGCGTCCGGTCGGCCGAAGTTCTTCTCTGACGTCTTACTGGCGTCCATAGCTCCAACCTCCATACCGAGCCCTCCATACTGTACCCTTGCCTTCGCGCTTCGGCTTCGCTTGCCCGTGCGCAATTTGAAGCTACTCGAGCATCTAACGGTACCGAATGCTTCCACAAGCTCCAGCATCCAGCCTGCCTGCGATCTCGGGTATCGGTATGTCGATCTCCACTCTCCCTCAGTCTGAGTCTCGACTCTCGGTACTCGAGTCTGTTGATCTGTCGTGTGACACTCGCTACACGCTCTACTGTACTCGCTACAGTAGTCTCCTCCCGCCTCGTCGTCGGGAAAACAGATGGATACAGTCTCAGTGCGGTGTGACTTCAAACAGCTGAGTGGAAGACTCGACATAAGAGGATTCGCTTCAAGACCTTGAAGTTTTTTTTTAATTGGCATAGTTTCAACTGTAGAACTGTCATTCATAGTCGATAATTAAAGTCATTCACTATGGTACGCTGCTCTGTGTTTATTGGTGCAATTCTCTTTATGGTATGTGCTTCTACGTTGCCTGAGACCACTGAGGCAGTGCCTTCATGGCATCCACACCGCGTCAGCCACTCATCTCAAGCGATGGATGAAACCACAGCAGAGCTCGAGCCTTTGGAGGCCCATGAGGGCCTGCAACTCAGCCAGGGACACGAGGACCGGGAATTTGAAGATGGCAGTGAGCAAGTTGCAGATGAGGTCGAGGAAACCGAGGCAGAGGAAGATGAGCAGGCTGTAGCTGAAGAGGAGGAGGAACCTATTGCGACCACTGATGCACTTACGGACGGAAATGATGAACCTAACATTGAAGAAGAGGAAGCTGTAGAGGAGGAGGAGGAGCACGTTGAGGCTACTGATGAAGAAGTTGCTGTTGAGGATGAAGAACCCGTCCACGAGGAAGAGCCCGTTGAGGAGGAACATGTGGAAGAGGAGGATGCCACTGTTGATGATGTGGAAGCTGAAAGACGCCGTCTTTTACAAGAGGATGAAGGAGAGGCCGCTGCTGAGGAGGCCGCGGAGGAGGCTGCTGTTGAAGAGGCTGCGGTGGAGGAGGCTGCGGAGGAGGCCGCTGCGGAGGAGGCTGCGGAAGAGGCTGCAGCCGCAGAAGAAGCCGAGGCTGAGGCTGAAGCTGCTACCGGTGAGGAGGAGATTCAAGTCCCCAAAGCCACTCCTTCTTGGCACCCGGCCCGCGCCCACCACAATAACGAAGAGGTGATCGAACCCGAGGAGGATATCCCAGCAGAAGAGGAGGACGTCCCGGAGGCTGCTGAGACCAGGAAGCTCTTGTCGTCCCGGAAGTTGGGTCGTCGCCTGTTGGCAGACACCCCCTGCCCCGAGGATCGTTTCCTGTTGGTGAGTCCCCACCTGCCCAGCTGATAACCCTCAACCCTCTTGCACAAGCGATCTTCCCAATACTCTCTTTAGTCTTCGGTGGACAAGGGGTTCAAGGAACTCATCTCGCAGTTGTAGTGGATCGACTGTGCACAACCAGCCCACGCAGTTATTTCGTGTCCTTACTTACTTTTGATACAGCGGAGGGGTGTGGTTGCCTGAATCCAACCTTGCCAGTTTCCTCACATCAGTGCTATTCAAGTTATCTATGTGTTTTTCACCGTTTAATATCAAGGAGTTTCATCTGACTACGTCAACTTGCTTGCCAGCTGACCACTGTGTCTATAACTTTCTTTCGGGTCCTTGATGCTTTTGACTTACTTTAATACGCTGTTAATGTGTATGACTCTCTGTAAGCTAACGAGAGACCTTTTGATTGTCCAAAATTTTCTCCAGAAAACGCTTGTTTTGCAACTGTTGTTTACCTTAGCGCAGATCGTATAAGCTTCTCTTCTTGAACAGTGTTGAGCTCTTGCTCAAACTCCTTTAGGTTCACCACTCAGAACTTTCTGTTCATCCAACGCTGTGAGCAACGTGGAGCTCGGGGGCTTCTCGTTCCCGTTAGTGTGCACCGAGGATGGTTTTTCATCGACTCACTTCTGAACAGAAAGGGAACGCGAGTCGCCCGGTTTTCCCCTCAGTGCCTGTGGCACCTCCGCTCCATTCCGCTGGAACGCACCTGCCAACTGCACCGATCTGCCTGTTGATGAGTCGTATTCCCCTTCGCTGTCTCCTTTATGAGACTTGAGTATTTTGTTCTTACTTACTGTTTTTCGGGATAACTTTTCCTCGCCTTCCTCGGGAATGTCTGCGCCCACCACTCTCAGATATTTTTGCGCCTGTGTTGTTTTAAGAGCTCTTCGTTTTTATTGCAACACTGACGTTTCTCTCTCCCTCTGTTCGAGCAGGGGGAGCGAGCCGATTGCTGAGACGGCAAACAGTCAACACCTGAGGAGAAGAGGCGCACCGCTTTCAGCTCCTCTCATCGTGGGACATCCGCGGTTTTGAGAAGTGCTTGTCAAAAAATCACTTTCTGGGAGTCGCTAATAGGAAGGAAAAATCTGTTTACCGCTCACTGTTGCTCAGTAAGAATACTTAGCCGGGACTCTGTTCGAGCTTGACTCGTGTAAGATATTCCTGTTGCAACGATCTGTTCTAAACCACGTTGCGCTTCGATCGACCCTTTTGCAATTATGCACTTACTTGTGTTCTAAGAATCTAGATCGTCTTGTCTGCACGTCCAGCCCTTACACTATGAATATATATATGTAAACCAGATTTCTTTTTCACTGTAAGATCTTAGCCATCCTTGGTGAGAGAAAGGGAGATGGTATATACTCTCCATTTTCGTTTCCTGTGTCTTTTAAACTCTTACAGGAAGCAAGTTCTCTGTGTACCTCATCTCATATATTGAGAAGTCTTTCAAGAGTCCTGAAATAGGTATATGTCTTGTCTGATCCGTTATGTATTTTTTTTTTTTTTTTTAATCTTGGGGGTTTTATTGGGTACATAAAATCAATGTTTTGCCGATTGCGTTCCCTTTCCGGACTGGAAAGCTGAAAATTCTGGTGAACTTTATCATGCCGCAAAGCTCCTAATGTCTTTAAGGGTCTCCTATCATATCTTTTTGTTTGTGATGTAGTTGGTAAGGAAGGTGGAATTATGGTGATTATGTAGAAAGAACCCAACAATTTTTATTCTAAGTTGAGGTTCTGTAAGTCGATAAGAGGTGCTCAATAAGTTATGATTAGGTTTAACATGTGCATATTAAGTTATGAGTGGTAAATTTCGAGATGTGATGGACCTTTGCCTTCATCTTTAATATTGCTGATCATCCTATAAGTTTCTTGAGTTTATAAGCTTGGATTCCTTACTCATGTACAATCATTAGGCTTAGCTGTTCTGCCATGAAACCATGGACGTTTGATGTGGCCGGTATATTTCCTGTTTAAACTTTTCCCATGTTTCCTTCCCTCAAGGATAAATGTATGGCATGAGAGGATGAAAGGTGCAGTACAACAGAGAAGAATGAATATGCTTCAAAGGGAAACAAAGTGAGGCACCCTTTAAACATCATCTTGTAGTCTTGATTTAATGGTAGTTGATTATTTCACATGTGTACAATTAATGCTTGTGACATGAAACCATGCACTTGTGTAGAGGCTGGTATATTTTATTTCCTGTTTGTTACGATCATCCGGGTGTTCTTCTCTTGAGAATACTTGTGTAGCACAAGAGGGTGAAAGGTGCAGCTCTTCCTGCATAGAGAGATGCATTTGCTTGAAAGGAAAAAAGGGCTCGCAATTTTAGTGCCTACGTCTACATCCGATGGCCGCAATTGAGTTATATACCTTTGAAGCAGTTGTGAAGTGCTTGGGTATGCCATTGAAGGTAATATTTGTGGTTTCTCACCCATGAGAATAGACATGCCTGCAAAGCATCCATCTTTGTGAAAGGTGAATGCGGTTCATTTGAGCTGTGGTGTCTCAGTCTAAGTGTGCCCAGTTCGAGGTCTACGCTTTTATGCAACTAGAGGTGATGCAAGTGTGTTGGTTTGCAGTTGGGTCCTCGCACTTATAGCGGAGGCTTCAACAACATGATGATGACCCTCGAGAGTGCAATCCTGTTGGCGAAGGCGACTAATCGTACCTTCATCGTCCCTCCATCACGCAACGAGCGGTATAACTGGTTACGTTTCCGCATGGCAATTGACATGGAGCCCCTCCGTAATGTTTGGCCCTGTTTCATCGATTCAGATGAGGTATGTCAGCTAATGTGTGGGTCGAAATGACCTTCCTTATATGTTAAACTTGAGAGCCCGTTGCAGGGATCAAGGTGACCTAAGCCTGAGTGTGAAACTTGAGAGCCGCTGCGCGGGTGGAGGTGAGCTCCCTCGCAGTGTCAAGCATGAGAGCCGCTGCGAGGGCGGAGGTGAGCTCCCTCGCAGTGTCAAGCATGAGAGCCGCTGCGCGGGTGGAGGTGAGCTCCCTCGCAGTGTCAAGCATGAGAGCCGCTGCGCGGGTGGAGGTGAGCTCCCTCGCAGTGTCAAGCATGAGAGTTTCAAAAAGGAGCATCGAGGATGGAGGGGATGGGTTTGTGCTATGAGAACAGCCGTGGGGGCTCAATCCTGCGCCTGATCAGCTGGACACATCACCTCAGAGGCATCTGCTTGGCAAGGGGAAGAGCAACGTGGGCAAGATCGCTGCACACAAGGGACTGGCGCCATCGGACCATAAGCCAAAGCCGGGTTCTTACGCAGCGATGAAGCCGATGACAGGAACGAACAGGGAAGCGCGTGAAGGATTGGTGGGTTTGTCTATCGCCACCTTAGCTGGAGAGCAGCACTTAGGACGGCCAGAGGTGCGGGACTACCCTGTGGTACGTGTTGGTGGGAGTGCATGGGGTGGCATGATGACTGAGTGTCCGGAGCCGGAGCTGAAGAAGCTCTTTTGGAGCCACGTCAAGCCTGCCGCTGACATCAAGGCTGAGGTGGAAGCCTTCAAAGCAGAGAAGCTCGGTGCGACCCCCAAACCCTGCACCCTGCCACCTCAACCTTAGAGGCTGCAACTTACTTTCGATGCGGAGTCAGGTGACGAGGCAAGCCAGCTGATCACAAGCGTTTCTTTCCACCATATATTTTCCCTTTAAAACATAACAATTCCACACCTGAGTCTTCATGACAGGTTGGGTTATCAATGCAAGCTGAGGAAGTCAGTCTAGATGTGTCATCGATGGCGTCAGCTGGATGCCAGAATCCACGTCACACATTCCTAATGGAGCTCCAGTGAACTCACGATTGGAGTGATTTATCGCGATGTTGATCAATCCGGGGCCACCTCAATGTTGACTTCCACCTGGGGCCCATTGCCCTGGGCGGGAACACGCAAGCCCATGACAGAGACCATGTACTTCTCACTTTTCTGGCTGAATTGCTGTGGCTGGGGAGTTGCCCCCCGGTGTTTTAATATGGGCCTTGTGCGAATTTCTCTCTTCGGGTCTTCCTGTGTCCCGGTGCTCGTCCAGGAGGAGCTTTCAAATCTCATTTATGAAAATGCAGCTCACGTGACACAACGGTTTCCAAGATGGCGTTTGATGAATTTGAGAGTCTGCTTCATCAGTTTCATGTGAACAGTGCTTAATTTTACCCAAATAAGAAACACTAACAGCATATTGGGGTTGGGGCCATGTAGGTGACAACTATTTTGCAGTACACCTGCGGTGGCTGGAGGGCAAGTGCCCAGGCCGCGCGCACATGTACTACATGCCCAGCGTGAGCAAGCAAATTGCCGCAATGTGCACTAACAGCTTCAAATATACTGCAAGTATCATCAAGGACCTCGGGCTGCCTATGGGCAAAGTGTTCCTTGCTAGTGACCGTCAGCGACCTGAGGTTGACAAGTGCGTCTTGTCCCCCATCTCTATTTAGCGCCCAAACTGATACCAGTCGCCTAATCCTGTCGCCATAGCTGCAAGCGGTTGAGTGAGGGGAGAAGATCATGTGGCTGTGAGCTGCAAGCGGTTGAGTGAGGGGAGAAGATCATGTCGCTGTGAGCTGCAAGCAGTGAGTGGGGGAAGAAGATCATGCGGTTTTGAGCTACAAGCGGTTGAGTGAGGGAAGAAGATCATGTGGCTGTGAGCTGCATGCGGTTGAGTGAGGGGAGAAGATCATGTGGGTATGAGCTGCGAGCGGTGAGTGGGGGGAGAAGATCATGTGGCTGTGAGCTGCAAGCCTTGAATTGCAGCAGGAGATCATGTGGTTGTGAGTGAGGGGAGAAGATCATGTGGTTGTGAACTGCAAGCGATGAGTGGGGGGAACAGATCGTGTGGCTGTCAGCTGCATGCGGTTGAGTGAGGGGAGAAGATCATGTGGGTATGAGCTGCGAGCGGTGAGTGGGGGGAGAAGATCATGTGGCTGTGAGCTGCAAGCCTTGAATTGCAGCAGGAGATCATGTGGTTGTGAGTGAGGGGAGAAGATCATGTGGTTGTGAACTGCAAGCGATGAGTGGGGGGAACAGATCGTGTGGCTGTCAGCTGCATGCGGTAAGTGAGGGGAGAAGATCAGTTGATTGTGAGCTGCAAGCGGTTGTGTGAGAAGATCATTTGGTTGTGAGCTGCAAGCGGTTGAGTGAGGGGAAGATCATGTGGCTGTGAGTTGACGGTTGAGTGAGGGAAGATCATGTGGTTGTGAGCTGCAAGCGGTGAGTGAGGAAGATCATGTGGTTTTGAGCTGCAAGCGGTCAGTGGGGGGAGCAGATCATGTGGCTGTGGCCAACAACAAGCCTTGAATTGCGGCAGGAGATCATGTAGTTGTGAGTGGGGGGGGAACATTATTTGGCTGTGAGCTGCAAGCGGTTGAGTGAGGAGGAGATCATTTGGCTGAGCTGCAAGCGATGAGTGAGGGGAGAAGATCATGTGGCTGTGACTAACAAGCCTTCAATTGCGGCAGGAGATCATGTAGTTGTGAGTGGGGGGAGACATAATTTGGTTGTGAACTGCAAACGGTTGAGTGAGGGGAGGAGATCATGTGGTTGTCATGTGGTTGTGGGAGGAGCTGCGGCGAGTGGGAGAAGATCATGTGGCTGTGAGCTTAAAAGAGGCTTGAGTGGAGGACAGAAGATCGTGGTGGTTGTGAGCTGCAAGCGGCTGAGTGGAGGGGAGGAGACCATGGCTGTTAAAGGCAATGAGTTGAGTGAGGGGGAAATCATGTGGTTGTGAGCTGCAAGCGGTGAGTGAGGGAGAAGATCATTTGGCTGTGAGCTGCAAGCCTGGCTGAGTGAGGGGGAAGGTGATGTGGTTGTGAGCCTCAAGGCTGAGTGAGTGCAGAAGACTCATTTGGTTGTAGGGAAAGCCGGTGAGTGGGAGAGGCGATCATGTGGCTGTGAGCCAGCTGGTTGAGTGAGGGAGAAGATCACGTGGCCCGTGAGCTGCAAGCAGTTGAGTGAGGGAGAAGATCATGTGGCTGTGAGCTGTGCAAGAGTGGGGAGAAGTTCATGTGGCTGTGAGCTGCAAGCGGTGAGTGGGGGGAGAAGATCATGTGGTTGTGAGCTGCATGCGATCGAGTATGGGTAGAAGACCATGTGGTTGTGAGCTGCATGCGGTTGAGTGGGGGTAGAAGAACATGTGGCTGACCTGCAAGCGGTGAGTGGGGAGAGGCAATCATTTGGCTGTGAGTTGGAAGCGGGTGAGTGAGGGGGGAAGATCATGTAGCTGTGAGCTGCAAGCGGTTGAGTGAGGGGAGAAGATCATTTGGTTGTGAGGTGCGAGCGGCGAGTTGGGGGAGAAGATCATGTGGCTGTGAGGTACGAGCGGCGAGTGTGGGGAGAAGATCATATGGCTTTGACCTGCAAGCCTTATGTTGCAGCAGGAGATCATGTAGCTGTGAGTTGGGGGGGGGACATCATTTGGCTGTGAACTGCAAGCGGTTGAGTGAGGGGAGGAGATCATGTGGCTTTGAGGTGCGAGCG
>LGRX02035340.1:0-35809 GCA_001247695.2 Cymbomonas tetramitiformis
GGGGGCACTGTGAAGACACACGCATCTGGGGGGCATGGTGGACACACACGCATCTAGGGGGGCGCCTGCCGGGCGCATGGAACCGAGCTTGGGGCGCGCCTGCCGGGCGCATGAAACTAAGCTGGGGGGGCGCCTTGTCGGGCGCATGGAACTGAGCAGGGGGCGCACATGCCGGGCGCATGTGTGGTTTGGTGTGGTGTGTGTGTGGTGAGCAACAGGAGCGATTGGAGCAACAAAGCATGCCGCGACATGACCAGCGAAGCCATCGAGGGAGCGTGGACATCGCCGTAACCCACATGATCTGATTAGTAGCCGACAAGAATGTTGTTGCCATAGGAATTAGCCACGAAGAAGTGAAAAATTCATCCATGGTAGAACGTAGGTTGCAATCTTGCAAATGATTAGAGAGATGCGCTTAGGTTGGCGGGCGGCAATGTAAGTAAGGCATGTATATAAATGTAAATGTGTGTGGGGCATGCATTATGTTGGGGTAGGATTGTTGGTGTTACACGTAAACACGTGTTTCAGAAATGTGACCGTGGCAAGGAGAGTGTGGGCAAGTCCCCGACTACACAAAGGTATCGGGTTGGCAGCCCAAAATTTGTGTGGATCCCTTCTTGTGGCGGGCCATGGGCATTCCAAGCAAGGAGGCAACTTTCTTGATTCAATCCTTAGCCACACACCGTGGAAAGCAAGGGGGGTTGAGTAGCGGTGTTAAGCGGCAATTATAGGTTGAATACCCTTCCAGAGGGTTGTCTACTTGGGAGGAATGCCCGTCACGTGCCTGAGCACACTTAATAATGGATAACATGAGTATAGGGGGGGAGCATGCACAACTTGCAATGAATCCCTGAGGGCCTGAAAGACATTTTCAGGGGCTGGAAAGTCATTTTCAGGGCCTGAAAATGGTTTTCAGGGCCTGAAAATGGTTTTCAGGGTCTGAAAACGAGTTTTCAGGGCCTGAAAATGGTTCTCAGGGTCTGAAAACGAGTTTTCAGGGCCTGAAAATGGTTCTCAGGGTCTGAAAACGAGTTTTCAGGGCCTGAAAATGGTCTTCAGGGTCTGAAAACGAGTTTTCAGGGCCTGAAAATGGTCTTCAGGCCCTGAAAATGGTTTTCAGGCGTTTTCAGGGCCTGAAAATGGTTTTTCAGGCGCTGAAAATGCCTTATGTGAATTTTCAGGGCTTGGAACACTGTAAAATTTTCAGGCCCTGAAAACCATTTTCAGGGGGCAAGATGAGGACATGAGAATATAATTCTAAACTTTATATAACACGAAAAGTGAATAATATTTTCAGGCCCTGAAAACCATTTTCAGGGGGCATCTTAAGAGTGTGAATTCGAAATTTTCAGGCCCTGAAAATTGGTGTAAAAATTATATTATCCATAAAGTTTTTTCTAAGGTGTATAACTAGCCTAGTATAAAACAAGTTCAGACCCTGAAAGTGATTTTCAGGGCCTGAAAACCATTTTCAGGCCCTGAAAACCATTTTCAGGGGGCAATTTTTCAGAAGGCACAAAAAAAATCAGGGGGCAATCGTAAGTAGCCCCCCATCTGCCGGATTTACTCATGCGGGGCATGCGGGACAAGCAACGCGGCCAGCTGAGCATGCAACCTGTATCGCTGAGCAGGCGACGCGCCTGGTCCAGCGTGCAACGCGCCCGGCCCGGCATGCATCCAATGGGTCCCAGCCGCTGGAAAGCGGGTCAGACAGCGACTCCACGCATGTCAGCGCTACCGACAGTGGCATTACCCACGTCAGCGCTACCGACAGCGACAAGACGCACGTTGGCGCCACCGACAGCGACACGACCCACGTCAGTGCCACCGACAGCGACACCACTCACGTCAGCGACACCAACAGTGACACTACCCACGTCAGCCCCACTGATAGTGATACCACTCACGTCAGTGCCTCGACCAACGCCACCATGTACGTCAGTGCTACTGAACACGGCAGTGGCGAAGAGTACGAGTGCAACGCCTTGGTGGACGAGACTGCAGCCGCCTTGAGTTCACACCCAATCGAAGATGCTCTTAAATGTAAGCATGTTCAACTGGATGGGGGGGTGCGCTGGAAGGCAAACTCTCGAGCAGGGACACTCTTGGCACACACACTGTCAGCGGTGCGAGACGAGGAAGGACCCCTACTCCTGGTGTTCTATGCCTACCTTCGTGGACATCGAGTGAAGGTGCTGGTGGACTCAGGCGCCTCGGACAACTTCATCTCGGCGGAATGTGCCCGTACTTGCGACTTGACAGTGCGCTCAGGGACACCAATGAAGGTCACGCTGGCAGATGGGTCTGTAAAGACCGCTGGAGAGGTGGCGTACACCAAGTTCACCGCGCACGCGGCGTCGGGAGTAAACTACTGCGAGAAGCGGATGGCTCTACAGGTCTTGCCGTTAGGAATCCAAGTATGCGCGAGTAGTGGGGAAGATCATCTTAGGCAACAAGGGCCAAACCGCCATATTTGAGGATTTCCCGACTGGAAGCTCGCGGAAGCCGCCTTCAACCCCGAAGACCACGACCCCTACAGTATCCCAGGCGGGAAGGGCAAAGCCCCGGTACCGGTAGTGCGTGTACCTATGGATATTGCCGAAGATCATGACAGCAGCGACGAAGACATGGGCGACGTCGGACGGCGAGGGGGGAAGAAGCAGCCTCCGCCGGAAGCAGTTGCCATGCATGTGGCTAAGCAGGTGAGTACGGAGTTTTGCTTGAGTTACAATCGTCTGTTTTTTTTTACAGCTTGGTACGTACTGACCGATGTTTATTTGTTACGCATGGACGGACCTCCGCAGAACGTGAAAGAGGGGGAGTTGAGGAGTGCCTTGCTCGCGGTGTCGGTGGACGACGAGACGCGGAGGCTGCAGAGCGTCGGTGACAAGCGGAAACGTGAAGAAAGCGAGCGGGACCTTAATGAGCTGAAGATGGCCAAGGAAGCAGTGGAGGCCGAGAAGAAGAAGGCGGATGAGACACTGGCGAGCCTTCGAGAAGAGATGCAGAAGAAGGTGGAGGATGAACGTCTGCGCGGGGAAAAACAGCTGGCTTCGGCCCTGTCTGCCGAGCGAGACGAAAACCGTAAGACAGTGGAGCTCCTTACGACGAAGCACGCTGAAGCCCTGCAGATGCAGATGGCCGAGGCGAAGCAACGGGAGGAGACTCGTGCCGTGGAGCACCAGACAACATTGGGTTCATTCTGGTCAGGGCAGCAGGTGTTGCTGGAGGAGAACACGAAGGCGCAGCAGGCTTTGCTGGAGGAGAACACGAAGGCGCTTACTTCTCGGGACTCGCTTTTGAAGGAGGCAACGGAGTCTTTCCAAAGGACCACTGCCGAGACTGCGAAAATGGCCCACGACGCCCAGGCGAAGATGCTCGAAAATAATGCACTGGCCCAACAGAGGATGCTAGAGAAGAACGCGGACACCTTGAAGGAGATTAACAATCACCACGCCTCGGAGGCTGCAGCGATGAGGGAGATCCTGAAGACAGCCGTGCAGGTAGGAGCTAGTTGTTACGTTCAAGTTGTTTGTGTTTATTGTGGAGGAGGGAACTCTGGCTTGAGGTCCAGATTGAAAGACACGGAACTTGTAACTGGTGTGGGGGGGGGCGGTTGGTACGTCACCGGTAACAGGCAGTAACAGCAGCAGGCCCGTTCGCCCAAATGTTCCAACTGGGCGGAGGAGGCTTTTACCCGGGAGCGCCAGCGCTCGGCGCAGTAGGAGGGTCACCTGCTTTAACGACGCCAACGGGCTCCAAAGTCCCGGGAGCCTCTCCTCCATCACGACCGGCGATGTTCGCTTCTCCACCACGAGCAGGTCCGCAGTGGCCAGGTCAGTTCGACCTCACCCCGGCGGCGAAAGCTGACGCGGAGAAGTTAGGAGAAAGCCTCTGGACAGACTTGAAGGGCGAGGACCCGGAGAAGAAACGGTCGGCGATCGCACAGTACAACGGGTACAAGGAGCTCGCCCAGCACCTGGAAGTGTCTGAACAAGTTCTGCGCGCCAAGGTGATTGTGCAAACGTTTGACCTGTACATGTCTGTTAGCAAATAGGTAGTTATGCTTAATAAGCCAGCCAGCAAACGAACTGAGAGATCGCACCTGCACTGCCATCGTATGTACCGGCCTGTACAATGAATAATACCGCGCCCGCAAGAAAACCCCTAACCCTGCCTGGGTGCTTTGCCTGTTCAAATAAAGACTGTATATTTTCATAGCACCAACGTCTTATCTGGTAGCATTCTTCTTGCCTTTTGTCGGTTTTTGTTGATTTTTTGTGCTACGCACACAGTTACAGTCTCGTGCAGACCTACACCCCCTAGATTTAAGGTGGGTGCCACCGCTTTTAACATTAAAGCCTCCCATTCTCGGGGTGTATGTAAGATATGAACAAAAGTTTCTTCAGACTCAGTTTGATTGGAATGACTTTGACGTATCCAAGCTGAAAACATCGTCATTATCACCACTTTCAACAAATGGCACTTGAGCACCACCCGAATCTCGGTGACAAATCGCCTGGAAACCCCAAATTTCGGGCTATAACCTAAAATTTCAAATTTTTGAATAACGTGTCATTATCTACTCTCCAAATGCTATTTAGTCATATAAAAAAACCTCATTATCATAACTTCCGCCGATTGACACCTGAGCACCGCCCGAAACGGGGCGAAAAATCGCCTGGAAACCCAAAATTTCGGGCTATACCCTAAAATTTCAAATTTTGAAATAACGTGTCATTATCTACTCTCCAAATGCTATTTAGTCATATAAAAAAAACCTCGTTATCATAACTTCCGCCGATTGACACCTGAGCACCGCCCGAAACGGGGCGAAAAATCGCCCAGAAACCCAAAATTTCGAGCTATACCCTAAAATTTCAAATTTTGAAATAACGTGTCATTATCTACTCTCCAAATGCTATTTAGTCATATAAAAAAACCTCGTTATCATAACTTTTCAAAAAACGAGAATATAATGAGACACCCGCGTGTCTCATTGCGATATGGTCGTTCCCACCCAGCTGTTCGAGACTCCTGACGGTGTACTCCACGACCTTCCGTGGCCCGTGCTGGTGGTGCATGCTCCCCCTACCCGACAGCTAGCGCCAAGAGTGCGGCATCCCCGAGTGGCACCTCCGATAGTGCGACAGGGTAAGGCTGCTGAGACCCGCGATGCTTCGAGCCTCCCCACGGACGTTACATTCCTGGAGTCCCTGCACGATGAGTACGCACGTGCCGGTCCCCTTCAACAGCTGCGGGATGACATCCTTGCGGCCCCGCACCATGCCACGAGGGACTTCCGCATCGTCGGGAACGTACTGCGGCGTGTAGCCGCGGGACGGTACCAGTTGGTCCTCGGCGAAGACTCTCCTTTGCGAGAGGTGGTCTTCAAGGATGCCCACGACTCCACCACTGCAGGTCACACTGGCCGGGAGAAGACGCTGGAAAGAGGTCTACGCAGGTTCTGGTGGAAAAATGCCTCCGAAGACGTGGCAGGATGGGTGGCCTCATGCCCTACGTGTTAAGCGGTTCGTCCCCGGGCATCCTATCCCGATGGATTGTTGAATCCGCACGCTATTCCTCAACGTAACTGGCAAGATGTGAGCGTGGACTTCGTTACGGGGTTGCCGCTCACCGCCCAGGGGAATGACGCCTTCGTCACCTTTACGTGCAACCTGAGCAAAATGGTACACCTTGTGCCCATGAATTTTGGGGACAGCGCTGCGCAGACGGTAGCCCGCATCTACTTCGACGTGGTCTGGAGGCAGCATGGAGCCCCCATGAAGATTGTATGTGACCGTGACCCCAGGTTCCAAGACTCGTTCTGGCGTGAGCTAATGAGACTTATGGGGGTGCGGGTGGCTTCTACCACTCCGTACAACCCTCGTTCAGACGGGCAGGCGGAACACACCAACAGGGTGGTCGAGGACATGTTGCGCTCGTTCGTGGGTGCCAATCCGGATGACTGGGACCTCTACATGACAAACGTGGAGTTTGCTATCAACGACTCGCGCAGTGACGTCACAGGATTCACTCCCTTTGAGCTATGCTACGGGGTGTCTCCGATGTCTCAGCTGGACCTGTTCCTGGAAGCTGCAACTCTCCCTGGCTCTGCGCGACGAAAAGGGGGGGTGGGTACCGCCCATGAGATGGCTGTGAAGTTTTCGTCGCAGTTGCGGGACGCGCGTGGCCGCCTTGAGTTGGCTCAGCAGCGCCAGCGGGAGCAGTTCGACCGGCGTCACAAGCAGCATAGGTACGCAGTGGGGGATCTGGTATGGATCGAGGCTCGTCACCTGACGGAGAAGGTGATGGACCGTGCGCTGTGCCGGAAGCTCGGCAAGCGTTGGCACGGACCTGTAACTGTCGTGGAGTGCTTCTACAGCGATTTGCAGGCGGAGCTGGCGGAGGCGGACCGCGGGGCACCGGTGGCTTATCGGTTGGCTCTTCTACCACCGCATTGGCGCATTCACGACGTGTTTGCACAGCACCGCCTGAAGCCATACGTTTCCGGCATGGATGAGTTTGCATCTCGAGCACAACTGCCTGTACCTGACCCGGTAATGGTAGATGGGCAGGCGGAAGCTCACGTGGACAAAATTCTGGCGTATCGTGTACGCATGGTCAAGGGTAAATCAGTGGAGGAATGGAAGGTACGCTGGACGGGCTACTCGGCAGCTCACGACCAGTGGCGCTCCAGAGACAAGATGGACAGAGGCGGGGAGAATCAGCAGCTCAAGGAGTTCGAGGCACGGCGGTTGGGCATGCAGGCGGACATGCTGAAGTCCGTTGAGCATGGCCGACGTCAACGTCAACAGCGACAGCCCGTTCACCTTGGTGTCACTTTATCCCAGCTAATGGAACATCAATGTGACGTCCCGGAAGTGGATTCTCCACCGGAAGACTTCTGTCTGCCGTGGGAGCGGGTGGAAATCTTGGAGAACGGAGAGCTAGTGGTGATCACCGACCTTGAAGAGCGAAAGACCCGTCCAGTGAGAATCTTGGTGTTGTTCAGCGGAACCGGATCGGTGGAAAGAGAGTTTGCAAAGTGCTTTCCGTCTGCCTCGGTGGTTACGCTCGACAACGACCCACGATGGCAACCCGACCATCTCGCATCAATGGAAGACTGGGACCCCACTCAGTACCCACCGGGATTCTTTGATGTCATCTGGGCCAGCCCTCCATGTACCCAGTACAGTCAGGCGCGCACTACGGGAGGACCTCCTGATCTGGAAGGAGCAGACAAGAGTGTGAAATGCACCCTGGATGCTATTGAGTACTTGAAGCCCAAGCACTGGTTTCTTGAAAATCCTGAAGGAAGATACCCGAATGCGCTGCGGTTGCGGTCAGTGGTTCGTGAACTGCCACAGCCTCTTTTTTGCACCTACTGTAAGTATGGGGAGCGATATCGTAAACCAACGTGTATCTGGACTAGCTCACCTCCACCAACGCCATTGCTGGAGTGCACCTCGCGGACACCTTGCGCATGCAAATGGGCCACCGGAGGGCACCCTGAAACTGCTCAGCTTGGACCATCGTCTTCACAGCAACCAGGAGCGCGAGATGCTCACGCCGTGTACCCAGTACCGGCTCCGCTGTTGCGTCATCTCTTCCACCATCTTCAGTTCGGGGAGTTTGATACCTGACGACACCGGGAGCGGCATCGGGAGATAGGCCGCTCTTGAGGGGGGAGGAGTTGTACCGGGAGGCACGGACAGCTCATCGGAGATAGCGAGAATAAGTAGGGCGGCGTAGCAGGGTGAGGCAGACGCTCATTTTTGTTTTGCCTTCGTGACAGTGGGTCCAAAAAGAGGAAGTGCTCGCTCAGACCGCGAAAACAGCAGTGTTATGATATAACGATTTATGATATATGACATTCTTTTGCTTGTGAAGCTGCACATTTTGTGGACTTTTGCTTGTGTGATAGCGTCAGAACTGTGATTTTCAGTCTTTTACATGTTGAGAAAAAGAGCTTGCATAGGTTGTGGAAAGCAAATATCAAAAATTTTGAACTTTTGTGTGGTTACAGTAGGAAGCTGACTGCACAGTTACATAAGACAACATATGCAGTATCGAGCTAGTGTTGTAGGAGCGCTGACAATAAATAAGACTGTTTAGTAGTAGGGCTAGATAGTTGTGTTTTGTGTGGACACTTCGTGCATAAGTTCGCGACATGTGTCACATATGATAAGAAACAAGAAATATATATATAAGGATATATATATGGATATATATGTGTCGGGTGCTGAGGAGCAGAACAGTCTCGCAGGGGCAGGTGTTCTCGGATACTAAGATGATATAAAATACTTAGTTGAGTGTTTTATAGCACACTGACAACTGTGACAACGGACACTGGTGACATCTCGGGCTGAGGGGTGACAGACAGGAGACCCACTGTGCCCCCCCCCTTACAGTGGGGGGGCAAGATTGGGCTTCCCCGTGACACCACCTCACCCCGTGGGGTTGAGGTGTCACCAGGCAAAGAGGCAGGAGCACTGCAGGGTCTAGGAGCCAAACCGGCTCGAGCAATCCGGCATGCGCCATCCCAAGATGTCTGAAAGTCCACTGCTAAGTCAATCTAAAGAACTCAGGTCCCTCGAGGATCATCACAAACCGTGCAGGCATGGAGAAGGGTCAATGCTGAGTTGTGCTGCGGTGATTAGTCTTGCTTCGCCGCCGACCGGGATGTTGGTGCACCCTGGAAAGGCGGGATCCACGGAACAGAGCGGAGAGCCGGCCAATCGGCGTCACCGTCGTCCACGGAGGTGTCGGGCATGGGCTCCGGCCCGTCACGATCGAGCAAAGGGCGGAATGGGAACGCGGCCGGCTCATCGTCGCCATCGTCGTCCACGGCCGCATGCTGCAGTGAAGGCGAGCCACGGCCCGCCGGGGGACCGGGGTCCGTGGTAGGCGGCACACCACCGGCGGGCCGAGCCCAGGCAGCGACCGTAGGGCGCTTCGGAGCCGTCGGCGCATCAGGTGGCGCCCTGGAAGGCGCAAATGACGCGGTGCACGAGTAAGGGCACACCCCCTTTGTGTTGAGGTGGCCATCGGTGATGCCCCAAAGGCGGAAGCATGTGATGCAAGGGTGACCGACCCCCTCCCACACCAAGTAGGGGATGCGGGGGTTCTGGGCCGGCTTCCAATCTCCAACGGGCTTGACGATGCCGCCGCGTGTGTGCACGGAGTTGAACGTGGCACCACCGGCTCCGTCTGCCCGCGCCTTGCCGCCACCACCAGCGCCCGAAGATGGAGAAGGGGCAAGGCGGGAGAGGTGCCCCTCGCTCTGCCATACCGTGGCAATGCGGAGGGCGAGGGTGGAGAATGTGAACCTGTGGCCAGCGGCGAGCTCACGTAGCACCACCAGATAAAGTGGGGACACGTGCGGGGAGCTCGCCGCCGACCGGCTGATGAGGACGTGCTGGAGGTCTTGTACACGTCCACCGTCGTCGTAGGCGGGATGAAGTCGTTGATGTTTGTCGCCCAGGACGCGGAGAACCGTAAGCTGCGGGGCGGGGTCGGCGGTCTCGTCAATCTTGGTGTCCCGCAGCTTCGTCCATAAGCGGAAAGTGTCGGGGTCTGTGGTGGCCTCGACGTGGTAGCGAAGGCGCTGTAAAGCGCAACGTCCATCGCGCGGGTGAACTTGAGCGGACTCTTGGTAGAGAGCTAGAGCCGTGCCGTGGAGGACGCCCTTGAGAATGATGAAAATGAGCTCGTTCAGGGACCAGTGGTACTCGAGGTACTCGTGCTCGAGGTCGAAGAGCTTGTCGTACTCGTAGTGGGAGATGAGGGACAACACGTGGCGAAGATTACCAAGAAGGACGGCGAAGTCGGTCTCGGAGTCAGGGCCGTCGAACGTGTAGCCCTTCTGCGGTTTGAAGCCATGGGAGCGGAGGACCTTCACGAGCTCCTCACCGTAAGTGAAGGCGTAGTCCAAGCGCTCGCTGTACTCGTATTGCTGTGATGCGCGGACCTGGGTGGACTCCCAGACCGAGGCATCGCGATGAAAATCGGCGGAGGTGGCAGCCTGCTGGAACAGTCACACCGCTTGCTTTGTGACTCTTCCTATAGTAGTGTGTATGACTGTCACCCGAACCCGAACCCTAACTGTTTATGCCCGCTATATCGGGTTAACTTATCAGCTTTAATACATTCCGAGAAAACCTATCACTGAGTGTATATATCCCGAGTCCTAGTGGCTACTATCCGGGCCACTAGTCCTTACCCAAGGACTAGGCGGAAATGTACATTACGGCCGGATTATTTGGCCCTAGACCCAACACCATGCTTCAAAACATTCTTTGGGACACAACCTAAGTGCCTATCTTTGTGGGAAGTTGAATTTCAAAGTTTGGGTACCCGTAATCTAGCCGCGGTTTAGGGCTATGTCATGCTCTAAATTTAATTCATTTGGCTAGTCCTTGGGGAAGGACTAGCGGCGGTGTGGCCCCTAATGGCCCCTTAGATGAATAGGGGGTGGTGTACCACCACCCACATATCGAATTTATGACCCAATGTAAGGGTTCATAACCGTAAATGGCTTATAACGACGATATATTATGCTCTCAACGCATGGTAACCACCACCACTAAGACGAAAATGCTGAATTATGACATTTTTCGACCCAAAATTCGAGCAAAATATTCAATAACACGCACCCTAATGGTTGAAAAATTCCCAAAAAAAATACCGAGGTATAGTTTGAAGTCATATTTATGCATCACTATGCTCACTATTGGTAATATGTCTCATAGACCACATGCTATGGGCCATGCAAAGCTGCAACTTGGGCAATGTGGCCCCATACTTAAGCAGTTCCCGCTGATATAAATATGACAAGTACCACCGAGCAGTAGCCATATAGCGACCAATGGCATAATCCCAACTCACCGCCACGCCCACCTATCATTGGGCAGGCTATACTTGTGCAATATTACCACTTGCGGTACCTATCTGGCACCTGGAGATCTCCCAAAAAAATCATGAAAATCAGTTACTGAAATCAGCTTGGCGATTTGAATGGATTTCATGGAAATAGTAGGGTGCATGCCACATGGGCGTCCACCGACAACAACATGCGCCATCCCGTGGCCAATGGGGCATTAAGGGACTTAGTTTAGGTCACATTGATGACACAAACCGAGCCATAGGGTCACTGGCATTGGCTAGGTCGTCCCAAAAAAATCGACGGCGCTAGTCCTTCCCCAAGGACCAGTTTTCAATTTAGTCCTTGGAAAAGGACTGTCGGATAGTAGCCACTAGGGGTATATCCAACAGGTTTGGCCCCACTCACTCTTTATTTAGACACTGCGGACTTTAGCCATGTCTGGCTAAACGGCGACGCTTGAGATGGAGTGAGGGGCTCCGCTAGAGGCGCGGCGGAGCGGTATGGCCTAGCTGATGCCTGGTTGATTGGATTTACGGGAGGCTTGTGCACGAGGCGGACTCATTTTCCTCGCTTCGCGTTGGTTGACGTTGGAAATTTTGGTCGGATCCGACACCACTTTCCTTGGCCGCGTCACTCTGCATCCACATGCACGTGGGGAGATCTTTACGCCACAGCTTTTCCTTGTTTTCCTCGACAACCGCATTACGACTTTTGGCCGCCGCCCCTTCCGCACCTCGTCCAATTTACCCTCACTTCGTCTCTACAGTCTCTTTCACCATGGTTGCGACTAGATTGACCTCAAGTATGGCGTCTCGCCGACGCTCTTTAGCTACGATTTTCGACTCCGCTGCTGCCCGCAATTCCGTCACGCCGGCTACGCCGGCAACTACTGGTGTTCCGGCTGCGAACTCCGCTCAAGCTGTTTTCTTGGCGGGTGTTCGCACTCTCACCCGTGAGCGCTTCGACGAGAGCGTGGCGAAGCACGTGATCCGAAAATGTTTCCGTGAGAAGCATGAGCGATTCACGGGAACGGAGTCCAACGCGCAGGTGCTTCTCTCCAAGCTAGTGCCTGCTATCCAGGAGGCTTTCGAGGCGCAAGATCCTTTGTTTGCGCCGATGTTCGACTTGGAGGACTCCGCGTTGGCCGTACGTCCCGAGGCCAACAAACTCCTTTTTTCAACGCTCGAGCTCATCGTATGTCCCGCCTCTCCAGCGGGTGACTGGCTCGAGGCGTCTGCGGCCTTGCACCCTTTGGACGGCAAGCGAGCCCTGCTGGAGCTCGCACGGCGTATGCTGGACTCCGGTGCACCCTTCCAGGGGACATCGGACCTCCTTGGCGTCCGCTTGAAGGCCCACACCGACCCGTCCGAGTCCATCACGGACTTCAACGCGGCCTTACGGTCTGCCAAGAGGCGCAACACTCTCGACGATGACGAGGTGAAGGAGCTGTTCCTCGCGGCGCTGGACCCGGGATTCTACGCGCCGGTGGTGTCACGACTCTTCACACACCAGCAGCGGGCGGCCGTGGACCTCCTCACCATTCAGCAATGGGTCCTCGAGTGCTACGCCCGACACGTGGCAGCCGGTACGCACACTGCCTCGTTCACCCTGTCCGCGGCAGCCGTGGCCACTGACGGCGACACCTCGCAGCTGTCCGACCTCACGGCCATCATCCTCGACGTGAAGCGGCAGCTGAAGGTCCTCACGGACAAGGTCAACGGGCGGGGTTTTACCCCGCGGGCGGACAAGAACAAGATCGGCAACGGGGGAGGCGGCTCCGGTGTTCGTTTTGCAGCAGGTGACCTCCCGACGGGAGGGAACTGGCCGCAGTCGCAGGTGAGGAAGCGCGTTGCCTTTCACAAAGGCAGCGGCGACTTCATTCCGTTCTGCCAAAATTCAACGTGCAAGAAGGACGAGGCCCGCCACTGGCACCGCGACTGCCCGAACGGCGGCAAGCACGGCGCTGGGGGAAGCTTCCACAGCTTCTCCCTCGGTGACATCGAGAACGACTTGCTGGCGGAGCAGTTTCAGACGGCCATGGACGAGCGCGACGGCGAGCGGTTTGATGCGCTCTGCCTTCTGGCGGGGGGCAAGCCGGAGATGCTCGACGGCGTTTCGGCGTGTTCCTTCGGGATCGAGCCGGAGCAGGAAAACGGTGCGTTGCAGGAATTCCTGCCCTACTGCCAGCCTGCCACCCACATGGGCGGCTTCACGGTCGGTGGTGTCGAGAGCGGGATCTCGGCTGCCGCTTGCACGCATGTCCGGGAGGACCCACCGCCGGCTCCACCGCCGGCGGCATTCGAGCATGTTTACCCGGGCGAGTCGGAGGCGTCCGACACCGGTGACATGATGCCGGTGGACCCCATGCACGCGCACGAGCCCGACCTCTGCTTTGCGGACAAGATCGCGCGGATGGGGGGACTCTCGGTCACGGCTGCGGGCAAGGACTTCGCGATGCGGTACATGCACGCCGAGTCGGAGACCGACCGTCTTGCGACAACGACGTGGACGACTCTGCGACTGGGTGTGACTCTATTGACGGTGAGGGTGCGGTCCCGCGCCCTACAGCATTTCGTCCGGGATGCGGTGCACCGCCTTGGGGGTTTGCCCGCTCTTCGGCGATTGCGGTAATGCTTTGTGCGTTCTTTTGTGTGTGCGCCACCGCGGCGCCAGTCACAGCTGCCGCCCCTGGCGAGGCATGTGCACCGGACCACACCGGCTTGGAGGTCGGTGCTGCTGCTGAGACAACCAGCAACGAGCCAACATTCACTTTTGCAGCGCCGGCTGCTATTCCGCCGCATCGGCAGGCGCGGTATCGGGAGCTGCGACAGGGGTTCCACACTCTCCGCAATGTCCCGCGGCCGCCATGGCTGTATAATCCCGACCCTGATTATGTTCCACAGTCACCACCTTACCCGCCACCGCCGTACTCGTCCGATGACGAGGAGCAGAGCTCTGGGGACCATGCGGCTGTGCACGGCGATCGACAAAATTCAGATTCCTTTTCTGGCTCTACGAATGATTCAAACACGGCATCGACAACTCCAATTCACGGCACCATGGCTGTGCTGCGGGCTGGCACAACAATGCCACCGCCAACTAGTGGCTAGCAAGTTAATCATGCCGCTCCTGCACAATGAGATTGACCGTAGCTGTATGTGCAGAGGGGTCCGATCACGGACCGGTTTCAGATTTACAACTCTTGACTGGGAACCGCCCTGCCAGAAAGGACAGGCCTTCCCTTAGAGCCCAATTTCCACCGCTGTAGATGGTGTTTGTTCACAGGTTTCACCTTCGGCTAGCCAGTCACCACACTAGGTGGTGTGCTGGAACAGTCACACCGCTTGCTTTGTGACTCTTCCTATAGTAGTGTGTATGGCTGTCACCCGAACCCGAACCCTAACTGTTTATGCCCGTTATATCGGGTTAACTTATCAACTTTAATACATTCTGAGAAAACCTATCACTGAGTGTATATATCCCGAGTCCTAGGGGTATATCCAAACGAACGCCGGCTTGCTGATGAGTGCGGACATGCGCACCACCGGATCGGGATCTTGACTTGGGGTCCGAGAACCCCTCTGAGGAGAAGGGGCCGCAGAGCCAGGGAGTGCGGAACCTGCAGGGGTGCCAGATGCAGCCGCGGCACGCGCGGAGCGGAGGGACTCTACCACAGGTCGAGGGCTTCGCCGGCTGGACGCCATAGCTGGAAGCACGTAGTCGGGAATGGTCGAAAATGCGTAAAAGCGGTAGGGCACAACTGTAGCCCAATTTCCTTACGGTTTGACGACAAAATCTGGTCGCGGCCGCGATCTCCAACGGTGGCCGGGGTCGGGATGTAGTTGCTGTCGTAAGGACGAAACAGCTGCCTAGCGGCGGTCGGGATTTCAAGGAGGCCGGGTTTGATGCGCTCCAAGGACCAAAAGTAACCAAAAACGAACACCCCGCAAGTGGTGGCCGATAACCTGACAAGAAACAAGAAATATATATATATAAGGATATATATATGTCAGGTGCTGAAGAGCAGAACAGTCTCGTAGGGGCGGGTGTTCTCGGATACTAAGATGATCTAAAATACTTAGTTGAGTGTTTTATAGCACACTGACAACTGTGACAACGGACACTGGTGACATCTCGGGCTGAGGGGTGACAGACAGGAGACCCACTGTGCCCCCCCCCTTACAGTGGGGGGGGCAAGATTGGGTTCCCCGTGAACATAACCGGATTTTTCAAAGAGGGGGACAATCTAAAGATTTTCCCCCAATATAACACTCTTCGTGACGTTCAGTGTCACCCCCTATCGTCAGACTGTACTGTATTGCAATGGAAATGCCACGAATTGGAACTCCGATGGTCATTGGAGCGGAGCGACCAAGTTCCTCGGCCACGTCGACTGCTTTTAGAAGTTCCCTAGTTGAGCCAATGGAAACGCTGGATTTCGTGATGCAAATGCACGAAAATGTGCTATTAATAAATGGGGCGATTCAGTGTCACATGACACATCGCATGCCAGACGCACGATCGACGACGCAAAGTTGCGGTCGTTTGACACCGTTATGCTTATCGCTTTGCGCAACGCGGAAATACCAGACGCGAAACAGGAATACAGGATATATCTGTATCGGGGTATGCATCTGACGTGTCGATATGATCGATAACTATCTCATGTTCATCGGTAATTCGGTATCATTAAAGTGACACCTCACGGGGCTAAATCTTGATATGCACATGCTGGATGGTGATGGTGCTTCAACTAGCTCGTTACTTCTGGTCCCCTACACGTGACACAGTACAGTAGTCGCAAGATGAAGAAGGTATTAGGTACGGTTAGTCGTAGTGTGACACGGACGACGAGCACCTCGGAACTTCGGCATGTCGACCGTGCATCGACCGGTGTCAATGCCTCGATACCGCGAACCTTATTTTGTAATTCGAGTTGTTGGTGTAAAAGTAACGTTCTTTCCGGAACAACTAGTATTATTAAAAAACTGTTGGGCCAACTGTTTTCAACTGTTTCAACGAACCTTTTCGCCCGTCCCGTCAAGCGGTTAAATTCAGAGCCGCAAAGCCTAATTTACCAAATCACCCAACCTACCAAGTTTTTCTTCAGGTCGGAATCCACCCCTGCATACTGATCAACCTGTTCTATGCAACTCCAAAGAACTCTGATAGTTTTCTTGCAAGTGCTTTGTATGTGGCTATACCGTGATGCAAGAGACTTTCCGGGCAGGGGTTCTAGTTTGTGCAAGTATAGCACGTTTTCTCTAGGGACCGTTGAACGCGATTCTCCGGAAAGCAGACCATAGACACCAGTGCCTTGGTTTATGCACTCTGGGTATACTTGAAGGGCGTAATCTTAGACGAAGGTTCAGTCGGGGAATCTGGGTTCTTCCCGGTCTTGTCGTCAAGCCAACTGACTCACCTGGGTTGTCATGTGTGGGGTTGTTTAGATAATAAAAAAGTTAAAATGGCTGACGAAGGAGAAGTATCTGCCCTTGTGTGCGACAACGGATCCGGCATGGTCAAGGTATTTCACCTACCACCCCAAGGAATTCTGCTACAGTTATTTCCTTGCTCGCCCTGGCGGACCTACTTTCCCCCTATCATCCGAACTGACTCTGCTGTTATGTTTTCAGGCCGGATTCGCCGGAGACGATGCTCCCCGCGCCGTGTTCCCCTCCATTGTGGGACGTCCCCGTCACCAGGGTGTGATGGTGGGTATGGGACAAAAGGATGCCTATGTTGGTGATGAGGCCCAGTCCAAGCGTGGTATTCTCACTCTGAAGTACCCCATTGAGCACGGTATCGTGACCAACTGGGATGACATGGAGAAGATCTGGCATCACACCTTCTACAACGAGCTCCGCGTTGCCCCCGAGGAGCATCCCGTGCTTCTCACTGAGGCTCCCCTCAACCCCAAGGCTAACCGTGAGAAGATGACCCAGATCATGTTCGAGACCTTCAACGTTCCCGCTATGTATGTTGCCATCCAGGCCGTGCTCTCCCTGTACGCCTCCGGCCGTACCACCGGTATCGTGCTCGACTCCGGTGACGGTGTGACCCACACCGTGCCCATCTATGAGGGTTACGCTCTTCCCCACGCTATCCTCCGTCTGGACCTTGCTGGTCGCGATCTTACCGACTTCATGATGAAGATCCTTACCGAGCGTGGCTACTCCTTCACAACCACCGCCGAGCGTGAGATCGTGCGTGACATCAAGGAGAAGCTCGCATACGTCGCCCTTGACTTCGAGCAAGAGATGCAGATGTCTCTCTCCTCCTCTCAGTTGGAAAAGTCCTACGAGTTGCCCGACGGTCAGGTGATCACCATCGGTAACGAGCGTTTCCGTTGCCCTGAGGTGCTGTTCAACCCTGCTATGGTTGGTATGGAGTCTTCCGGCATCCACGAGACCACCTACAACTCTATCATGAAGTGCGATGTGGATATTCGTAAGGACCTTTACGGTAACATCGTGCTTTCCGGCGGTTCCACCATGTTCCCCGGTATTGCCGACCGTATGTCCAAGGAGATTACTGCTCTTGCTCCCTCTAGCATGAAGATCAAGGTCGTTGCTCCTCCCGAGCGCAAGTACTCCGTGTGGATTGGTGGCTCCATCTTGGCCTCTCTGTCCACCTTTCAGCAGATGTGGATCGCCAAGTCCGAGTATGACGAGTCTGGCCCTTCCATCGTCCACCGCAAGTGCTTCTAAGTTTGCTAGTGGGGTAATAGTTAGGGAAAACATAGAGGGTTCAGGACTTAGGGATGCGTTGCCTTGTGCAACACTTGCGGAGGTTTGCTAGCTGAAAATAAGGTAGCCAACCTTCAAAACACTCCTGTGCAGGAGAACACACAAGATCTTAGAGACGATATTTTAAGTATATATCTTATTTTGTATAAGATAAAATTCAAGCGAAAGCAACCAAGTAACTTTGACTGTACTGTAGTTGAAGTGACCTCTTTTTGTGACAATTTGTGTGAGATCTTAATTTCGCGAAATGTGCATTAAGATACATGTCTTGAATACTGATTAGGGACGACTGTGTCGAAATCGTTATTCAATTTCTGAAGAAAATATTGCCTTCTCACACAAGCTTAATACTAACAACGAACTTGGAGAGTAATAAACTGCTAATGACTCAAATGGGAATGCCTATTTCTTATGCTGTATTTCGATGAACTATGTAGAATCAGAATATCGTATTCTATATGGCGACAAGTCGCACACCAAAAAACATAGGATGTGTGTGTAAACTAATCAAATAATATTAGTACCTCACATTACATCACCATCATTGTGTATTTGTACCTCACTATTTGTACCTCACTAGTCGGGGACTGAATTTTTGTGTTGTTGATTTTTTATGGCGGTGCATGTTGTAGTGGGGGCTTTACATAGAAAAAGCTGCATGCAAAACGGCGGGTCCAAAAAGTTTTTTGTTGAAGTTATGACTGTTTTTTCGGTTTCAAAGTTGATTATATATTTCACATTACATATATATTTTCAGGGAGAAAATACAAGGAAAAATAAAGAGTGTCACAAGATGGCGCCATCCGAGTACGACTGAAATACGAGTCTTGATATCGTCTCGATCTCAGTCTGTCAGTATGACTTTGAGTATGACCTTGAGATAAGCGTGTGTCAGTACGACGTATCATGTCATCCTGGGTACCAGCTACCAAGAGATGACGAGAAAGCTGCGAAAAAACAGTCGGAAACTTTGCGTCGTTAGATTGAAAAATGTGTGGCTCTAGATGTATTTATGTATTTTCATAGCGTTCGTATCTTGCGGCTACGTTTGCCATCGCGTATCAAATCATCACAGTCGTTGTCCGATAAACAGTGCAATCGGTGAGATATTTCCTTTTCATAGCGGTTAGCGAATGGGAGGCGCAGTCGAAAGATCATCGATTTTCGTTCTCAAATTTAACTGGTTAAAGCGCGTCGTCGTTCCTTCAAAGTTCAAATACTTCTTCGAGATCCCATTCTCAGAAACACCTCTGCGTCCGAGCCTGGCAGCCAGAGCACTCTCTGACGTGCGTCCGGAAGCTTTCGTTTGTGCGGGAATTTCACAGGCGGTCGTGAGCAGTGTTTTGTTTCGTATGGTTATCCTTGTCATGCCGACCTCATAAGTATGTTCACGATATGGTTTCATGCTTCTCTGCACTGATGGCTCATGATCTGCTGTTTGTTGCTAAGTCTGCGTGCTTGGCTTTTCTACGTCGTGATCGCCAAGACATTTCTCTTTTGCTACTTCGCAACCACAACTGCTTAACATTTCTGCTTCTCCTTGTTCAATGTTTGGCAATTTTGTGCGCATGCCTTGTTTGCATTTTTTTCTTTTCGATTTTGTGTTTCAGAATCGCGGGGCGGACGGGAGTGCCCCACGATACCACCATCACGCGGGCGGGGCGGACGGGTGTGCCCCACGACACCACCATCACCCTCGCGGGGCGGACGGGAGTGCCCCACAGTGCCACCATAACACGCGCGGGGCGAGCGGGAGTGCCCCACGATACCACCATAACTGTCGCGAACCCGTGCACAGCGCGTGCACTCAGCATATGAATATATATAGTCCCTGCTCCTTATAGCTCTTCTCACTGTAAGTATCACTTGTACCGGAATATCCTAGTACACCAGATATCAGATAGTCCCGTACTCAGTGTGGATAAACTCTCTAAGATAAATAAACCCTAAGCTAGATATACCCGGAACGGTCTCGGAAGGTCTCGGAGTCTAGCCTACCTGTGACACAACGTGTGTCACAGCACGAACCTATAAATCAGTCAGCAGTCCAGTGTTGGTCCTAGGAGTCTGTCATAGGGGCCTGCACCGGGACTCCCGGTCAGGGCTGCCTATACAGATTTCAGCACACCACCCCAGCACTGTGGGTGGTGACTGACTAGGAGAGTCAGAAAATGTAAAGTGCAAGTGTTAGGGTAGGAGCTAGGGTGACAAGGCCTAACTGCTAATCTAACTGTGCAATTCTGATACACAAATTAGAACCCTCTAGCTAGTACAAGAGCAGAAACACGCGAGCAATGAAGGTCCCGCGAAACTACTGAAAGGCTCTGTGTCAGCAAGTCAAATTGAAGATTTCAAAGGTGTCAAAGTAAAACCATAAACCAGAAAAATTGTGGAAGTCACCGGAGTTCCGCACACCACCATGTCGGAAGTCGTTGCGGCCGAAGCCGGCAGGGTGTCGTACCACTGGGTGGGCTGGGTGTGATCCTCACACCACAGCCTGTCCCAGTGGTCCTGCTCCCTGTCGGTGAGGCCGGGAGGAGTGCCGCGAAGGCCACGCCGAAGCTCCTCGAAAGGGCCGGGCTCCGGTCCAGCCACAGACTCCAGCTGTGAGCTCCAAGACCTCGGCCCCCAAGCCCCTTGCGACTCCCGGGTCTCACTGAGATGTTGTTCGGTCATTGATTGGAACCGAAGATCACCTGCCAACACCATGTCAGCGAACAACCCGGAGCCAGGCTCCAGGGGTGTCTCGTGTGCGAAGAGCGCTGACACGGGGTGCATACAGGTGTCTCCATGCTCGGCATCGCCCGGTGTGTCACTCGAGAACGGCGCGGCGGGATCCAACGTCTGAGCGGTCCCGTCTAACACCATACCTGCGTCGAGATGCGACTGGGTAGACGCAGGCTGTGGGTCACACGGTGAGCATGTGATGCTCGGGTCCGCACGGTAGAACGACGAAAGATCAAGCGGTGTCTCAGTGGCAGCGACCGAGTCCATGCGGGCATCGACCGGTGGGGTTGGCGTGGTGTCACGATCGACACCACCCACCCCGAAGCTGCCAAAATGAACTCTCCCTAGTGAAAGGGAGGAGTACGGCTCCTGAAGATCTTGCTCATCGTAGCCCGCCTCGTCCCCTGCATAGCAAAAGGCTTGGAACTTTGCGGAAGCCTTCCGCTGGAGTCGATCCCACTCGTCATGTTGTTCCTGAGTGTAGGATTCATGCTCCCAAGCATCCCACTCAGAGTCAGTCCACTCCTGCGGTGCCCAAGCGGGTGCATGAGAGGCCTCATCCCCCTGGGTGAGATAGGCGGCAAAGGACAGGGAACCGTCGTCCGGGTACGTGCACACCGACTCCGATGAGTCACAAATGTCCGGTGTGCCGTGCTCCCAACAGACTGCCTGAAAGGCCTCCTCCGAATGCTCGTAAGCTGCCTGGTAGCGAGCTGCCAGAACATCGGTGAAGGCCCCTTCGGCCAGAGCCTCGGGGTCAAGCCGCATGGAGTGTGCCGCCAGGTGCTGCATGTGTGTACAGTCCGCCTGGCGGTGCCTTCCACCGCAGGACCAACAGTTCCCGTAGAACTGTTTGGAACCCGGGTGGAAGGTGACTCGGGCCTTCTGCTTCTGCCCCTTGCCCTTCCTGCCTTTGCCTTTGCCTTTTCCCTTCCTGCGGATTCCCTGCGGCCAATTCCCCCCCTTCGGCAAGGGGGAGGCAGCAAAACGAAAATTCTTCCCCTTCCCCTTAAAGGGGTGGGAAGACCGTCCAGGGTAATAAACATCACGCGGGCGGGTAGGGCGTAGGTCAGGGGCTCCCCTGGGGTCCAGACCGCCACGTTCACCGTGGCGGTGCCCTGCATCATTGTAAAAGGCGCTCGTTAGTGGCTTCGCTTTCCCTAGTGTGTTGTAGACCCGCTGAATCGCGAGTCCACAGCTCACCAGGGTCACACAGCTCTGCCTGTGTCTTGACCTTTTCAATCGCGTAGTCCTCGTGCACCTGTTTGTAGGTGACGGGACATGTACGACGAAGGAACAACCGTACCGCATCTTCCCTCGAGATGTCGAGGCTGGAGTGTTGCCCCAAGTCCGTCGCAGCGTTACTGACAGCGTCAGTGAAAGCTTTGATGAACTGTTTGGGGTTCACACCCGCCGGGACCTCTACTCCGGGGGTAAAGATGAAGTCAGTTTTGTCAAAATCCTCCAGGTCAGGCATCACGTCCCTGACTAAGGCAGTTAAAATAACCTTGCCGTCGTCAGGGAAGTAACGATGTGCTTCCCGAACTGAAGCGAGCGCTGGACCGCCACAGAGATACTCCAACAACTCCTTTAGAAGTTTGTTTGCGTTGGGCATTACTGTGGCGGTGACGTCGTCCAGACGGAAAGCATGCGCGTAAAGGACGTTAAACCTTGTGAGGCGCGAGGTAAGCTCCTCAACGAGGGAGTCAAGTAGTGAGCGAGCATTAGACTCGTCACCACAAAACCTCCACTCGTCGATGGCGTCCCCTTTGCCACACAGCTTAGATTTAACGCCCCTTACTAGCGCCTCAATCTTCTGCTGATCATCAAGGAAAGCCGCTGATTCAGAGTCAAACTTCTTCTCAGCTGCTGATTGCTGTGAAGACGCGGCGACTGGTGTTGGCACCAGTTGATCAAATTGTAGCTGCCTCTTAGATGCACCAGCTGGGTGCGCTCTCAATCTTGCTGGAGCCATCAGCTGATACGGCGTAGAGGCCATGCCGGAAATTTTACAGTTGCGGTCCTCGAGCGTTAGACAAGAAAAACCAAAAATTCAAAATGTTCGCTAATCAAGGTTCTAAAAAATACACTGCAAAGTTCTCGTCAAGAGAAAACAAATTTACACTTGAGCAATCTATAGAAAATAAGGGCAGGGGCTTCAAATTCAGGGTCAAAGGTTCAAAATTTACAGCCGCGAAATAGGGTAAGGTGAGAGAGGGGTGGGGATCGTGTTGTGAGGCTTGATGTCGACGCGCGTGCTGCTTCGGAGACTGCGGCTAGCTAGACCGGTCCATCTTTGTCCTAAGCAATTGTGCTCACGAACGGAAAATCTTCCTCTCTCTCACTCTACCCCTTTCGTGACTAGTGCGTTCTAGAACCTCATGCCCCGATCTTCAGCCCCGAGCCCCTATAAAGGCTTTAGCTAGCCATAATTGGCGGTTTTAAATAACCACCTAAGGCCGGTGGTGGGCGCAAACCTGTGAAAACAAACACACAGTGAAGCACTACAAGTCAGGGGTGCTACGCTCGCATATGTCAACCGTGAAACTGTGAAGCTATACACAAGATAATACGATGTGTTATAGCTTCCGCCGAAAGAATGTGATGACAGCCCCTAAGGTGTCAGGTGTGGAAATGACAGATGCTATGAACTGTCCGACTACCGAAGTCGATATCGGAGATGGCGCTGATGACAGTGAAGAAGTCATAGTAGTCGAGCCATATCGGTGATGACACAGATGACGATGAACTGTCGGCGTGCCAAATCCAGCAGTGTGTGTATTGTGCAGGTACTTGTTGATTTAGTACATGTAAATGTGTGTGTGGAACTTTACACACTTGTATACAGGTGATAATGGTATTACAATATACCAAGATGATTTATCATGCAGGATGATCTGTATACCAAGTACTGAATAAATCCAACATGATATATATCAGATTAGTGGTTATTGTAATCCTGCATACTCTCATTTACAATAATGAGTTGCTTGATTTATTTTACATGTAGCTCCGGTGAGCATTCCATTCAGTGATCCACCATAGAACGAACATGCTCATCCCAAATCCTTCGTCAGAGCATGTCGAGCTAATTATGGTGTTAAGATCACCTTCAGGCACCTTACACTTACATGGATTCCAATATAGCTTGCATGCACTGCAGTATGCTTTGTGCAATGTATAATGTATTGTGATGTGATGCTAATGTCCCTGTTGTTATCATGATCAAACTGGTTAATACATTACAGCTGTTATCGTGGTCAAGCTGTATGAATAATGCATGCACAATTCACAGTGTTGCAGTCACTCAGTATATAATGTATATGTGGTGTAATGCACATGTGCCGCATGCACTCATTATATACTCCATGATGGTGTATACTGCAAGTCAAGTATATGTGTGTGTGTGTGTGTGTGTGTGTGCTGCAATCATTGTAATCTCCGCACACTCGAATTTTGAACACATTATGATGTTGTTGCAGAATATTCAGTGATCTGTCATGTTGAGCGTGTACGTGTGTGTAAGCTATTCACACAGCATTTATGCAGTTCACACTCTTGATTGCAAGTTAGTATACAAATCTGACAGTGAATAAATTGCAATATCTCAGCAAGCATAGAATATTGTGTAGCATGCTGCAATATATTGTCATCATGCGTCCGTTCATGATTATCCCAGTACAGTAATACCGCACCTTTAAGGAAACAGGAATTTGGAGCCAGCCTAGCTTTTTCCGTATTTTTCTGACCCCCCTGACGTCAGCCTCTTACCGAAATTACTAACGAAAAGGAAATGCATTTCGAGCGTCAGCCGGCTTTTTTCTTAATCCCCATATTCCCCCAAATCCCCCTAAAATCGTGAAAATTTCTCAATATTCGGCAAGTTAAGAAAACGGGAAGCCACCTCCGTTTCCTTATTTGGGTACATTTTCTTAATGTTTTTCCAGCCCAGCTTTTTCCGCATTTTCCGCCCCCGAAAGGACATTGTTTCCTTAACTTGACATTTCCTTAAAGGTGCGGTATTACTGTAAGTATACACATATTATGTAAAGGATATCGTGACGCGCGCAGATGATGCGCAGATGATTATTGCAACTATCGATAATGATGGTGTGTTGATGACATTTTGCATATTGACATCGTCATCATAAAACTGCAAAATAATTGTCGTGCGCTGTAAGTGATTTATTTCAATCATGTGAGATATATAGTACCGACTATATATTGAGGTGCTGAAACGCAGAATGCTTACACTTAAGATAACATAAGAAGTGAAGTTAGATTGAGTGTCGCTCGGCTTAAGCCCGAAACCCTGAACCTGTGACAGCCGTACTGTACGGAGTACTAGTACAGACAGAGGACTGTGACACATACGGGGTGTCACATCCAGCACACCACCCTGTACTATTACGGAGGAAGAGTTAGGGTGGAACAGGCAGTGTTAGGTGAAACAAAACACACCATCTCAAGCGGTGGAAACAAATTTCTAGTGGGGGCCTGTGCTCTTGTCCAGGGCGGTCCCAAATCTCTAGCTAGCACTACACACTGAAGGCTGCTGTGCCCGTGATACAGATCTAGTTGTGCTACTAGGCTTCCGACAGCAACTCTAGCCACCTTGAGAGTGGTCCACAGAGTAGAGTTCACAGATATTGAAGTTGTTGTAGTTCTCAAATTGAAAGTTCAGACCGTAGATGCCGAAGCCGTCAGAGTCCAGATTGAAGATTTTGTAGAAGTCAGCCGGTCCAGTGTCCAGAAGGTCGGGGTCAGGGAAGTAGTCCACTGTTCCATTCTGATAACCAGAGCAGGCACCGTACACCACCGACGGTGGAGCAATCTCCACATCACAAAGTGCAGTGGCGGTGACGGTGTCGATCATGGCGATGCTCACACACAGAAACAAAGCAGGGAGTGCTGCTGCCGACCTGCCGTGAGGAATGTATGTGCCGATTGAAGGTGCCCGTACACCACCAACCCGTGGAGCGGGTGGTGGGACGGCATCATGCAAGTCCCCGTCGTCGGACTCCGTGTCAGTCACGCTGGCCGAATCATGCGTGGAAGAAATGTACGGAGGCAGGGGGTTGAAGGATTTAAGTGAGACCTGCGGCTCAGGCTCGAAGAAGCCCAATTTAACAGACATGTTGTCCATAAAGGATTGTCCGAAGGGCGGCTCACCGTCAACGCACTGCTTTGGGTAAATCACCGCGTCCTCTTCGGTCTCGATCGTCACTTTCGGCTCATGCTCCACAACGGCACCGTCGATCACGGAGGGCGTGGCCGAACCGAAGTGTACCATCGGAAAGTGCTGAGTTTCGGACTCAGCACCACCAGCCACCTGCTTGAGCTCGCGGAGAGCGGTGCGTGCTTCGTGCACGCGGGTAGCAAGGAGTGAGGGTTGGGCGGGCGCCAATCCCGCGTACTGTGCTCGGAGTCCCACGTCAAGGTCCTCGGAGAACGTGAAGGGCTCCTCGTCCTGCCGAACCAAGGGATGATCATGTTGTGCACAGAGTCGAGCAAAGGCGGTGTCGTCCTCAGTGTCGAACGCGGTCTGGAAGGCGGACACGAGGCCGTCGGTGTGAGATATAATATAACGTATTATATCGGGGTGGTCACTGAATAGTTCTCATACAAGTGTAAACTGATTATAAAGGTAAACGAATATATAATGCATCTGTGACCTAGGTATCTGTCACCAAGTACTGTACGAGTATTGGTACAGTCGAACGGAGTCATGCACGGTATGACCTACGGTGCACTGAATCCAGCACACCACCCTGTAACTGTACGGAGTGCTGTTCAGGTGGCAGAGAGCAGTTCACAGATAAAGTCCAAAGTTCCGAAACAACAAACAGCTAGGAGCTGGAAACTGCTAGAGGGAGGCCTGTGCTTTAGCCAGGGCGGTCCCTTTCTAAAACTGCTGTTAGGAAACTGCTCACAAGCTAAGTTCCTACAGCTGAATCTCAAGGCTACTCAGCCACTTTCGAAGTGGTCCACAAAGCTGCAGAGTTCACCAGAGTTGAAGAAGTTGTCAGTGTCAAAGATGTTCAACCAGAACCAGAGTCCAGAAGTCATAATCCGGAACCAGAGTCCAGAAATCAGAGTCCAGAACCAGAAGCCAGAATCATATTCCAGAAGCCAAGACCAGAAACCAGAGGCAGGAAAATATTCGTAGAGCAAAATTAGGAATTCCGAAAATTGAAAATCAGAATTCAAACCTGCCGAAACCACAGAAGGAAAAGGAATGCCGAGAGCAAAATAGTACGGCAAGTCAGACAGACTCTTGGCAGTCACCCCAATGGGATGTACCGCTGCGGTGAATTCAGGGGCTCGATCGAGCACCACCGAACCCTGAACCGCTGACACACATGCAAGACACATGAGTGCGGGCAGGGCTAGAGATGCAAAAGAGAATACTCTCGGCAATGTTGCCACACCGACACGTGATCGTGTAGCCGGTGGGGCCGAGGGAATCTCGTCTCCGGAAAAGGAATAACCGTCGGAGTCGTCGTCATCGTCGATCACGGAAAGCTCTCCCGTGTGAACCGGCTCGTGATCCGAGTCAATCGAGCACAATTTAAGGGAGGTGCCAGGGCATGTTGGCATTACCCGGTCCATAAAGGACACTCGCAGTGGCTCTTCGAAAGGGGACCCGAAAGAAGCAGGGTCCGATGCCGAAACCGGGTGGAGCCCAGCGTCGATCTCGCGATTGGCAGGCGGTGGCGCATCGCACACCACCTGCGGCACAGACAAAGTGCCGATGTGTAGCGGTGGTTGCTTACCAGCGGCGGTAGCACCACCGACCTGTGCAGCCGTAGCCGCAGACCGCAGGGACGCAAGGACGCCCCGTGCATCCGAGAGCACACCCTCCATGCCGTCGCCCGAAGCACCATGACCCAAGCCCGCATAGTGGGCACGCAATCCCACGTCGTGCCGCACCGGATAGGTGAAGGGCTCAGGATCGGTACGCACCAGTGGTTGGTCGTGCTCGTGGCACAGGTCGGCGAATTCCTCGTCGTTCTCGTTGTCAAAGGCGGTCTGGAAGGCCGAAACCATCTCGTCCAAGTCCATGGCGGCATCACGCAAGTCAACGTCGCACGAACCACACACCTCAGGGCAACGTGCAATGTCGTGAAAGTGCCCAGGGCAGAGTGGGCACTCCTGTACGAAGGCCGAGGATGCGGAGTGAAATGAGATGCTTCTAGCACCCTGCGTCCTAATACCTTGAGGCCAATTCCCGCCCTTCGGGAGTGGGGACGCTCCGAAGCGGTGCTTCCATCCCACGTGACGATTACGTCCGTGAAATTTACCGTCGGTCCGACGGTTCCGCTCGTCACGCCACTTGGACGGTGGGAATCTCACACCACCGCCTCCATGCGGACGGTGGGAATCAATCCGTGGTGGCGGCGCGTCTCGTGTACCCTCGCGCTCGTCGTGACGGAGTGAGGCAAGTAGGGCAGAGGCCTCACCAATGATGCGAGCGAACTCCTCGAGGAAGCCCGAGACGTCACCCGGCTCCCCACCCGCGTAAGCTAATCCTAGAGGCGTGTGCGCCTGGATGGGCGCAGCTGCCTTGGGACGGGTGGGGGGCCATCAGGGTTTGCACACCACCAAACCTCCAGAATGTGTGTGTAAATCTCTTCGATGCTCACCTTCGCCAACTCAGTGTCCAGGCGAAGTGGGGTGATTACCTCTTTGTAAAAGTCGGCGTCCAGCGCCGCCAGGAGCTGCCTCTTGGCTGCTTCGTCGTCCAGGGGACCCGCTCCGCTAGCCGCGATAGCTTTAAGACATTCGTCAAATTGGGCCACTAAAGGCTCTGGGTCAACAGAGGACCCAAAAGAAATGCCTAAGAGTTCCTCATGATGGCGGAGCGGTCGATGCCCAGGCGGCAGCAGCCGCTTGGTCACCTCAAGGAGGGCACGCTTACCGTCGCGCGGAGAGATCCGAGCCGAAGCGTCAACCCACCTTCGAGCTGGAGAGTGGGGCGTTGTCAAAGAGACCAACGCACGAAGCAAAATGTCGTTGAAGATCGGGTGAACTTCTTTGGTGACGTCCACGAGGTCAAAGATGTCCTCGTTGGCGTTGTCCTTGTTGACAAAGGAAGCCTCCAAGGCAGTCACCAAGGAGTCCCAAAGAAGTTGTCGATGCGGCTCATTCCCGGAAAATGAAGACGCCTTCGTACCTAAGGTGTCCTTCGCAACACGCTTCACAACGTCAATGTCCCAAGATGATTGCAACACGGCATTGCCGCGTGTCTTGTCAGCAGCAGCGAGCGCGACACTCGCTGACTGTGGGGTGCTCTTATAGCGAGCACCCACGTTCCTAGCAAAAATGGAATCTAGGCGCATTCTAGCGCCCACGGCCGGTGTACCAACGGAGGACGAAGTCATCAGAATAAATTCCTATAGGAGGGGGGTTGGGGAAAAGGCGAGGTGCAAATTGTAAGGTGGCGGGCGACCGAAATGCAGTTGCGGAGCAAGGAGAAGATGGGGTCGAACGAAATCAACGAAGTCGTATACGCGACGGCCAAGGAGATGTTGACAGGGGTGATCAAGCCCAGTCGAAAACAAAATCCAACGCGGACACTCGAAGAAGTCTCCGAAAGTCCCAACTCGAAATCTCACCGCAACATGGTGCAAACCGCACGCCCTAAGGTGGCCAATTCAACACCTCGCGAGGCCCCAACGCCTCGCCAAGCGGAAAAGCTTAGCCAGTCATGGCAAAGTCAGCAGTGATAAAAGCGGGGTAATACCCCATAACCTGTGAGATATAATATAACGTATTATATCGGGGTGGTCACTGAATAGTTCTCATACAAGTGTAAACTGATTATAAAGGTAAACGAATATATAATGCATCTGTGACCTAGGTATCTGTCACCAAGTACTGTACGAGTACTGGTACAGTCGAACGGAGTCATGCACGGTATGACCTAAGGTGCACTGAATCCAGCAGTCGGCGTCGTCGGCTTGCTCAATCACGCACTCGTCGCACTTGATGTCGGCGGTGGGGCAATTCGCGGAGTCATGCCAAAACCCCGGAGGGCAATCAACGCACACACTCCGGTACAAATGCTTTGGAGAGGACGTGGAAGGAGACGGAGTGCATACCGTAATTCTTCTTGTCGTTGTTGTGGCGTCGGACGCCTTGCGGCCAATTCCCGTCCTTGGGAAGGGGTGAAGCGGCGAAGCGGTGCTTTAAATCACGCCTTCGGCCGTGAAACTTCCCATCCACCCGACGGTTCTGGCGGTCACGCCAGGAGGAGGGCGGAAAGTGCACACCTGGCTTGCCCGTAGGCTTGCCCGTAGCCGGAGCCGGCCATCTCGTCGTCGGCTCGTCGCGTGCATCCTCGTCGGAGAGCGTCGCAAGCACTTTGTTGGCGGCGTCGATGTGAAACTGGAAGTCTCGAATCAGGGCCTTCACGTCAACGTCGGACGGTTGGCCAGAATACAGGATGTTCTTGTCCGTGAGGGGCACGTGCTTCCGCTTGCCGGCGCTGGCGTCCCAAATCTCGAGGACGTGGGCGTAGATGTCCTCAAGCTCGACCTTGGCCAACTCAACGTCGAGACGAAGGGGGGTAATAACCTTGTCGTAGAACTCGGGGTCGAGAGAAGCCAGAAGCTGCTTCTTGGCCATCATGTCGTCGAGAGGCCCAGAGGCGCCGTTGCCAATAGCAGTCAGGCACGCGTCGAAATCTTGAATAAGAGGGTCGGGGTCCTTCTTGTCGTCGAAATAAATGGAGCAAAGCTCCTCGTAATGTCCAAGAGGTCGAACCACGCGAGGGATCAACCTCTTAGTCACCTCCAGAAGGACACGCTTGCCATCCTGAGGCGAAGCCCGTCCCGAGGCCTCAACCCAACGCCGCGCGGGTGAATTTGGAGAAGTCAACGATGTCAAAGTCGAGAAGAGGATGACATTGAAGATGGCGTTGACCTCCTTTTGCGTGTCCGCCAAATCAAAAAGAGTGGCGTTGTTGGGCTCCTTCTGCTCGAACGCGCGCTGCAAGGACTTCACAATAGACGTCCAGAGCGTGTTACGGCGTACTTCATCTCCATGAAAGGTGTCCTCCTTGGAGCCCAAGGCGTCGCGAGAAATTCTCTTGATGATGTCGACGTCCCAAGTGGAATTCTGGACAGCTGCAGCTCGTGTCCGGTCCGGAGCCGTGAGATTGACAGCCGGAGAATTTGGCGTCGGTCTATAGCGAGACCCGACGTCGCGTGAAAAAATCGTGTCTAGCCTAATGCGATTGTTGGCCCCCAAGGGAGGCGTGACGTGAGAATTTACGCTCATGATGAAGATCCAGTAGGCGGGAGCGTTGGGGTAGAGGGCCGATGTCGAAGAACACAGAAAAGCGATGGTCGAGAGCCGTAAGATGCAGTGTCGGAACGGATAACTAAGGAAACCGTAACTGTGAAATTGCAAGATCGGAACGCGGCGGCCAAGGAATCCCACGACAAAAATTGATCAAGTTTCAGTCGAGTAAAATCCAACGCGGACAATACAAATTAATCCCAGGTAGGCGAACGCTGCAGCGATACCAAATTTAATCCGCCCGTAAACTAGCTCTCGACCGCAACTGCGAAAATCACGACATCAAATTGGGCCCCCAACGCCCCACCAAGCGGAGTGGCTTAGCCACTCATGCAATCAAAAGTAGTGGAAGGTGCCTGGCGCACCATAACCTGTGGGATATATAGTACCGACTATATATTGAGGTGCTGAAACACATAATGCTTACACTTAAGATAACATAAGAAGTGAAGTTAGATTGAGTGTCGCTCGGCTTAAGCCCGAAACCCTGAACCTGTGACAGCCGTACTGTACGGAGTACTAGTACAGACAGAGGACTGTGACACATACGGGGTGTCACATCCAGCAAATCATGAAAATCGCGATGGTGCGCGCTGCTGATAAAGAGCACATCTTGTCGCCGTATGCATAGCACATGATACGAGTGCTAATTTTCGCGCGGATCATGATTCCGCTGATGATTTTTGTGTCCGCATCTCATACTGCGAATTTCTTACAGCTGCGAATCGTTTCTGCGCGTACATGTGATCGCCGTGCATTTGTATGCCACATGCACACCTTTTCGCGCAGTATAGATGACGCTCAGCTGCTGTGTACGATCTGCGAATGCGACGATATATCCTCGCGCACTATCTTCGCTTTTGCAACGGTCAGTATATGCAGTATATCAGTGTTTATGCGATTGCGTCGCCAGATATTATTTGCGCTCCGCAACCTGCATACACAAAATTTTTGATATCTATGCTGCACTCACACTAGAGTTCTCGTTCTCGCCTTGACGATAGAATACCAACTGATAAGGACGCACAAGCGAACCTTAAGATATATTATGATATAATAAGATAGCGCAGGTGTTATTGAACAGTAACACTCGGGCAGCGTATGAGCGGGTGATGAGTGCAGACTTCGTCCGAAGATACTGCTGTAGCACAACGCTACCTCATCTATACCGAATGCCTCCCATCTCATAGATGGTACCGCTATTGGGTTGTGAACCCGAGGCATTGGTTGAACGACTAGTATCGGCTGAACGAATAATGCGTTCGCCATATGATACTCGCATGCTTGTTCCGCACATGCTAGAAGCGAAGATGATTTCTTCTCCGAACCGTTCGGTACTTCAAGATAGCATCTTGCTTCGCCATTCTCGAGTCCGACATACGGCCTCTCGATGACATGTGTCATTCAAGTCTTACCTTGAATAAATGACAGATGATGTGACTTATCATCTTGATGACATGTACAGTCATAGTCGACCGTACTGACGACTGTCTGTCATTATAATATATGACATGACTCGACATGACATGACATGACATGACATGGTATGACATGTATGACATGTATGACACATGTGTCATCGGTCATAACCCTGACAGACGCCCGCAGTCGCGATGTTGGTACGTCGTCGTCGATGTCACACGCATAGTCGATCATCGATCTGTAACAGTCCGATCTGTACGAGTACCACTGAAGTGCGCGAGAGGATCATCATCCTCCGCGTAGCTCAGTTGGTTAGAGCGTCGCACTAGAGAAGCGAACGTCACGGGTTCAAATCCCGTCGTGGAGCACTTTCGCCCCATGACGATATATATGATTTGACCCGGCTCGTACAGTGAAATCCCCGCACCGATTTCCAACCCTAACACCCAGTATAAACAACAGTCTGGGAGATGTCACGCTGATCGGGGCAAGCGTTACCAAGGTGCAAATTGCTAAATTGTTGCTAAAATCGTATTTTAAGTAAAATTTACGACCTTGAATCCCTAATTTGGGTGCATGTAACATGCCATGCGCATCGCGGGGGACATTGGAGATCCATCTTCCTTCAATTAAATTTGTCGAGGATGATGGTAAGCTGACCAGGGCTTTAATAAAGTATAAATGGCTATTTTCTTTTGCCGAATTTCCGATATTTTGGTTATTCCCTAGGTCCTATGGACCTAGTGGTCCTGTTCCCTAGGACCTATGGACCTAGTGGTCCTGTTCGTAAACTGTCATTCATTCATCCATTCTGTCATTCATTCTGTCATTCAAACTGTCATTCATTCAATTATGACATAAATCAAAGCGCGAATCCCGACGGGCGGCGAAACCTGTATACGTGATCGCAGCCCTCCATTTTCGTCGCGTGGTTGGCTTGACTGCGTTACCACCGGGACGCTTTGGCATTTTGGGGAAAATGTTTGGGGAAAATGTGTTTGGGGAACACATTTTCTCCAAAGGGGAACGTGCGTTATTTAACGTTAATTAAGTTATTTAACGTTAATTAAGGCTTCATGACGATTCACGGACCTGAAGTAACATATTACTGTTTATCAGTGTCGGAAGTTTCGAGATCTTCATTAACTGTTTGCTTTTTCTTAAAACGGCCTCTGACAGTTAATGAAGAATAGACGCTCAGAAATGCGAGCATCGCAGCGCGCCACGTCGGAACATAAATTCATCGCGCCGCGACTTCCGTTTTATTAGTTTTCCGCATGTTGACGAGCACATTGATCTGCGCAATCCTCGCACCGAAGATGCCTATATTCCATATATGTATACCCCCCCCCACTTCTCATCGCGCGCGCTCCACGCTCACCATCTACCCCGAGCTCATTATTTCTTGGACTTTAGGTTCAGGGTTATTATTATGGGCTCTGATAGCCCCTAGCCTGACCTGTCTCTGATCGGAACCGTGACTCCGCTAGTAGCTAGGATGACAGTACAGTAGTACTGTACTGTCAGTCATTATTTCGTATTATCCGGGTTTCCGAGATGCATGATAAAAGCACTCGGCCGGACTGTTTATGGAGCTTAGCCAGTTCGTTTTCACCGAGCGGAACACCTGTTCTCGCAGGTTATGCACGTCACCACTTTCCCGGTAATTCTGATGGCACGGCGCCTAGCTGTTGCCATGATTGGCTAAGTCTTGACACAGAGATGGGGTGGGCGCCCCCTTAGGCAGTAGTTGACCTTTTCGCAGTATGGCCTCTCCTTGAGGTGGAGATCAGTTTGGAACATTTTTCGGCAGCAGTATCGTCGCTCGCTATGGCTTCTTTTTACGTTTCGCCTGGCCGGTGGAGAGGGCATTCCGCGTGTTGTGGGTCGCAACCACTTTTAGCCAATCGGCTCATGACCTGTTTGATGTTGTTTTTATCGCTGAGACTTCTGCAGGAATTGGCCGCTGCGTCTACTGATTTGACTACTGCCGCCACGCTAGCCCACGCTCCTCATCTCACCGTCATTTTGAAAATGGATACACCGCAGAGACCACGTACACGCGCTAGGGCGCGTAAGTTAGCAACAATTTTTGATGATGTTGGAGCGTTAAACGCAGCCACGCCCACGACTCCGCATTTGGACTCGGCTGCGTCAGAAGCTTCGACTGCGGCTGCCACCCTTGTGCACCGGTTGCGCAGAGATTCATTTGACGTTCAAAGTTCCAAAACCGCAGCAACGAAAGTCCTGGGCGACAAGGTCGCAAAATTCCGTGGGGACGAGGCATCGGCTTCGGACATTTTTTCTCAATTGGTGTCCGAACTGCAACAGCTTTTCACACTGCAGTCGACGGCATTCGCACCCCTGTTTGACCTGACTGCTGCTGACACCCCTGTTCTGCCTGCTGCCAATGAACTCTTGTACTCTGTGCTGCTGCTGCTGACTGCGCCAGGGTCTTCTGCCCGTAATTGGGTAGAGGCTTCTGGCGCGGATGTTCCTGCTGATGGCAAACGCGCCACCCTGGAGGTGGTGCGTATGCTTGCTGACGCGTCGACTCCGTTCGATGCCTTGACTGAGCTGCTTGAAGTGAGGATCTCTGACGAGTGTGACCCTGATGCAGGGATCCGCCTTTTTAACAGCTGTCTTCGGGATGCGCAGCGTCTGACAACGCTGCCCGAAGACGCTGTTAAGAGGCAGTTCCTCTCTGCTCTGTCTGGGCCGGCTTACGCCACGCTGGTTGACTCGTTTGCTCGAGCTGACCAGCGTGCGGCTGTAAGTCTGCTCACCCTGCAGGCACGCGTGCGCGAGCAATAATAATAATAATAATAAAATATTTACGCTAGCAGAAGGGACAAAGTCCTGAGAGTGCGGTAACCCTGCAAAGCAGGCTAGTGAAAACACTAGGGGCTACTCCCTCTACTATAGCGCGCCCACAAAGGGGCTCATCCCACTTTTCAGCAGGGTGACATCTAGAGAAAAAGCTAGGTGCTAAGCAAAAAACTCTAGAAGATGGAGAAGCAGCCATGGCCGGGTGAGTGGAGGGGTGGCTGAAACTAGGCGGTGGGGAGGGAAGTCGAAGAATTAAGGGGGTATTTGGAGACGATGAGGAAGGAGGTCAGGGTGGGCGGAGAGGTGGTGGGAGAGGGGGGGATGGCCCCTCCCCTATGGGACAGAGAGCCATCTTTTATTGCAAGTCTTTTGAAAATTATTGCAGGAGGGTTTGAAGAAAGTCATTTGTTTTTTGCACAGCTTCTGTTTCCGTCATGGTCTCATTGCCCAGGATGTCAACTGTATGCGGGTCGGTGTTCAAGGCGGTGGGGGTGTTTAACAGAAACAAGTCTCGCCTATTTCTGGTGTGTTGCCTACAGATTCTTGAAAGTTTTTTAAGGAGAGTTTTAATCTTGCCACGGGGAACACCTATCGTGTTGAGGACAGTACCGAAAAGAGGAGGGAGGTACCCCATGAGTGTAAGTGCTTTGGGCCATTTCACGGTGCTAATGAAGGGCTTAGAAGCTGCATTGGTGATTGTCGTATCATGGTGACCGCCATAATAATGCTCAGCACCATTCTGATGATAGGGGGAGTCTTGAGTGGGCCATGGGCACAACGAAGAAGGGAGTACGTTGTCCCTTTCGTTCAGAACTTCATTCCAAATATCAGGGCTAACTCCGGTGTATTCTAGTCTCCTCTCCGTGACTCTGGACTTAGGAAGGACATT